>CAWUFW010008805.1:600000-846930 GCA_963921515.1 Calotriton arnoldi | reverse complement strand
GCACAGCTCGAATTCAGCTCCTGGTTGTCGTCGACGCCTCCTGGACCTCGTGGCTGAAGAGTCAAGACGACCGTCAACCTACCTGAAGCACCCGCCATCGGTGGGCATCTGCTCACCGCCTTCCTGGTCACTGGCTAGTGACCCAGACTCTGTCCCCTCTGCTTTCAGGTTCTTCAGATCTTCGATCCACCTTTGGATCCACCCGAACACTTTCGACTTGGTCGTCAGCAGCTCTTTGCAGCACATCGCCATTGAAAACGACGACGAAACCCGACCCCGAAAGACACCTATGCACCCGGCTTCCCTGGGTGAGGTAACTCGAGTACTCCGGTGCTCCCGTGGGTATAGACTCTAGAACAACCTAGTTCTAAAGGGGTTTGCTCTAAGTCCTCCTCTAAGTGTCCTTTTTCTTTAAAACTCCAACCGCGACATTCCCCATTGAAGTCAACGGCGGCTCGCGGCTGTGTTCTCACACTGCACGCGTCCCCCGTGGGTCCCCTGTGTCACTACCTTGGGTGGTTCCTTGAGGGCCAAGCACTTCTACAGGCTCTAGGCCTTGTGTCTAGCTCAGTCGTGGTTCTTATACCACTTTATTGGTATATGGTTTGGTATGCCCCTAGGGCTCAAACGTGTATTTGTGCTATTACTGTTGATATTCGACTTGTAACTTATGTACTTCGAACTCTAGCCTCATAAAGAGACTAGAGGGGTGTGTTTAAGACTAAATACATATATTTTAAATATATACCTGGTGTGGTCCTCTTTCACTTGGTCACTCAAGAGATTATAGACTGGTAAAACAAGCTGCTTTACATTCCTCCAAGACTTAGCCTGAAGGCTGCTCTCCATAGCTACCACTAGGATAGCTTTCAATAAAGGTTGTCTTTAACCTATCTCCAAGAAGGGGTTGTTTGGACTGGTGCAAGGTGCCCACTATAATTAGTGGACAGCATATACCAGGCCAACTTCTCACACCCACTCCCTGTCCTTCACACTCCTCCCTCCAGGTCCGCATGCCCCACTCCCTGTCCCTCACACTCCTCCCTCCAGGTCAGCATGCCCACTCCCTGTCACTCACACTCCTCCCTCCAGGTCAGCATGCCCACTCCCTGTCCCTCACACTCCTCCCTCCAGGTCAGCAGACCCCCCTCCCTGTCCATCACACTCTTCCCTCCAGGCCTGCATGCACCCCTCCCTGTTCCTCACACCCCTCCCTCCTGGCCTGCATGCCCCCCTCCCTGTCCTTCACACTCCTCCCTCCAGGACAGCATGCCCCCCTCCCTGTCCTTCACAGTCGTTCCTCCAGGTCAGCAGGCTCCTTCCCTATCCCTCACACTCCACCCTCCAGGTCCGCATGCCCCACTCCCTGTCGCTCACACTCCACCCTCCAGGTCCGCATGCCCCACTCCATGTCCCTCACACTCCACCCTCCAGGTCCGCATGCCCACTTCCTATCCTTCACAGTCCTCCCTCCAGGTCAGCAGGCCCCCTCCCTGTCCCTCACGCTCCACCCTCCAGGTCCACATGCCCCACTCCCTGTCGCTCACACTCCACCCTCCAGGTCCGCATGCCCACTTCCTGTCCGTCACAGTCCTCCCTCCAGATCAGCAGACCCCCCTCCCTGTCCATCACACTCCTCCCTCCAGATCAGCAGACCCCCCTCCTTGTCCCTCACACTCCTTCCTCCAGGTCAGCATTCCACACTCCCTGTCCCTCACACTCCCCCCTCCAGGTCTGCATGCCCACTCCCTGTCCCTCACACTCCTCCCTCCAGGTCAGAATGCCCCCTCCCTGTCCCTCACACTCCCCCTCCAGGTCAGCAGGCCCACTCCCTGTCCCTCACACACCTCCCTCCAGGTCAGCATGCTTCCTTCCTGTCCCTCACACTCCACCCTTCAGGTCAGCATGCCCTACTGCCTGTCCCTCAAACTCCCCCCCTTCAGGTCCGCATGCCCACTCCCTGTCCCTCACACTCCTCCCTCCAGATCAGCAGACCTCCCTCCCTGTCCATCACGCTCCTCCCTCCAGATCAGCAGACCCCCCTTCCTGTCCCTCACACTCCTTCCTCCAGGTCAGCATTCCACACTCCCTGTCCCTCACACTCACCCCTCCAGGTCCGCATGCCCACTCTCTGTCCCTCACACTCCTCCCTCCCGGTCAGAATGCCCCCTCCCTGTCCCTCACACTCCCCCCTCCAGGTCAGCAGGCCCACTGCCTGTCCCTCACACACCTCCCTCCAGGTCAGCATGCTTCCTTCCTGTCCCTCACTCTCCACCCTCCAGGTCAGCATGCCCTACTCCCTGTCCCTCACACTCCTCCCTCCAGATCAGCAGAGCCCCCTCCCTGTCCCTCACACTCCTTCCTCCAGGTCAGCAAGCCCACTCCCTGTCCCTCACACTGCTCACTCCAGGTCAGCATACCAACTCCCTGTCCCTCACACTCCTCCCTCCAGGCCTGCATGCCCACTCCATGTCCCTCACACTCCTCCCTCCAGGTCAGCAGACCCCCCTCCCTGTCCATCACATTCTTCCCTCCAGGCCTGCATGCACCCCTCCCTGTCCCTCACAGTCCTCCCTCCAGGCCTGCATGCCCCCTCCCTGTCCTTCACACTCTTACCTCCAGGACAGCATGCCCCCTCCCTGTCCTTCACACTCCTCTCTCCAGATCAGCAGCCCCCCCAACCTGTCCCTCACACTCCACCCTCCAGGTCCGCATGCCCCACTCCCTGTCGCTCACACTCCACCCTCCAGGTCAGCATGCCCCACTCCCAGTCCCTCACACTCCTCCCTCCAGGTCAGCATGCCCACTCCCTGTCCCTCACACTCCTTCATTCCAGGCCTGCATGCCCACTCCCTGTCCCTTACACTCCTTCCTCCAGGCCTGCATGCACCCTCCCTGTCCCTTACACTCCTACCTCCAGGTCAGCATGCCCACTCCCTGTCCCTCACACTCTTCCCTCCAGGTCATGCACATTCCCCGTCCCTCACACGCCTCCCTCCAGGTCTGCCTGCCCAGTCCCTGTACCTCACACTCTTCCCTCCAGGTCATGCACACTCCCTGTCCCTCACACTCCTCCCTCCAGGTCTGCATGCCCACTCCCTGTCCCTCAAACTCCTCCCTCCAGGTCAGCATGTCCACTCCCTGTCCCTCACACTCCTCCCTCCAGGCCTGCATGCCCCACTCCCTGTCCCTTACACTCCTCCCTCCAGGTCAGCATGCCCACTCCCTGTCCCTCACACTCCTCCCTCCAGGCCTGCATGCCCACTCCCTGTCCCTCACACTCCCCCCTCCAGGTCCGCATGCCCACTCTCTGTCCCTCACACTCCTCCATCCAGGTCCGCATGCCCACTCTCTGTCCCTCACACTCGTCCCTCCAAGTCAGCATGCCCCCTCCCTGTCCCTCAAACTCGTCCCTCCAGGTCAGCATGCCCACTCCCTGTCCCTCACACCCCTCCCTCCAGGTCAGCATGCCCACACCCTGTCCCTCACACTCCTCCCTCCAGCTCAGCATGTCCAACTCCCTGTCCCTCACACTCCCCCTCATGGTCCACATGCCCCACTCCCTGTCCCTCACACTCCTCCCTCCAAGTCAGCATGCCCCACTCCCTGTCCCTCACACTCCCCCCTCCAGGTCTGCATGCCCACTCTCAGTCCCTCATTCTCCTCCCTCCAGGTCAGCATGCCCCCTCCCTGTCCCTCACACTCCTCCCTCCAGGTCAGCATGCCCACTCCCTGTCCCTCACATTCCTCACTCCAAGTCAGCATGCGCACTCCCTATCCCTCACACTCCCCCCTCCAGGTCCGGATGCCCACTCTTTGTCCCTCACACTCCTCCCTCCTGGTCAGCATGCCCACTCCCTGTCCCTCACACTCCTCCCTCCAGGTCAGCAGATTCCCCTCCCTGTCCATCACACTCCTCCCTCCAGGCATGCATGCACCCTTCCCTGTCCCTCACAATCCTCCCTCCAGGCCTGCATGCCCCCTCGCTGTCCTTCACACTTCTCCCTCCAGGTCAGCATGCCCCACTCCCTGTCCTTCACACTCCTCCCTCCTGGTCAGCATGCCCACTCCCTGTCCCTCACACTCCTCCCTCCAGGTCAGCAGATTCCCCTCCCTGTCCATCACACTCCTCCCTCCAGGCCTGCATGCACCCCTCCCTGTCCCTCACACTCCTCCCTCCAGGCCTGCATGCCCCCCTCCCTGTCCTTCACACTCCTCCCTCCAGGACAGCATGCCCCCCTCCCTGTCCTTCACACTCCTCCCTCCAGGTCAGCATGCCCCCTCCCTGTCCCTCACACTCCACCCTCCAGGTCCGCATGCCCCACTTCCTGTCTCTCACACTCCCCCCTCCAGGTCCGCATGCCCACTTCCTGTCCCTCACACTCCTCCCTCCAGATCAGCAGACCCCCTCCCTGTCCCTCACACTCCTCCCTCCAGATCAGCAGACCCCCTCCCTGTCCATCACACTCCCCCCTCCAGGTCCGCATATCCACTCTCTGTCCCTCACACTCCTCCCTCCAGTTCAGAATGCCCCCACTCTGTCCCTCGTACTGCACCCTCCAGGTCAGCATGCCCCCTCCCTGTCCCTCACACTCCACCCTCCAAGTCTGCATGCACCACTCCCTGTCGTCACACTCCACACTCCACCCTCCAGGTCCGCATGCTCTACTCCCTGTCCCTCACACTCCCCCCTCCAGGTCCGCATGCCCCCTCCCTGTCCCTCACACTCCTCCCTCCAGATCAGCAGACCCCCCTCCCTGTCCATCACGCTCCTCCCTCCAGATCAGCAGACCCCCTCCCTGTCCCTCTCACTCCTTCTTCCAGGTCAGCATGCCCCCTCCCTGTCCCTCGCTTCCTTCCTCCAGGCCAGAATGCCCACTCCCTGTCCCTCAGAATCCTCACTCCACGTCAGCATGTGCACACCCTGTCCCTCACACTCCCCCTCCAGGTCCGCATGCCCACTCTCTTTCCCTCACACTCCTCCCTCCAGGTCAGCATGCCCACTCCCACTCCCTGTCCCTCACACTCCTCCCTCCAGGTCAGCATGCCCCACTCCCTGTCCCTCACACTCCTCCGTCCAGGTCAGCATGCCCACTCCCTGTCCCTCACACTGCTCACTCCAGGTCAGCATGCCCACTCCATGTTCCTCACACTCCTCCCTCCAGGTCAGCAGATGCCCCTCCCTGTCAATCACACTCTTCCCTCCAGGCCTGCATGCACCCTTCCCTGTTCCTCACAGTCCTCCCTCCAGGCCTGCATGCCCCCCTCCCAGTCCTTCACACTCCTCCCTCCAGGACAGCATGCCCCCTCCCTGTCCTTCACACTCTTCCCTCCAGGACAGCATGCCCCCCTCCCTGTCCTTCACAGTCCTCCCTCCAGGTCAGCAGGCCCCCTCCCTGTCCCTCACACTCCACCCTCGAGGTCCGCATGCCCCACTCCCTGTCGCTCACACTCCACCCTCCAGGTCCGCATGCCCCACTCCATGTCCCTCACTCTCCCCCTCCAGGTCCACATGCCCACTTCCTGTCCTTCACAGTCCTCCCTCCAGGTCAGCAGGGCCCCTCCCTGTCCCTCACACTCCACCCTCCAGGTCCACATGCCCCACTCCCTGTCGCTCACACTCCACCCTCCAGGTCCGCATGCCCACTTCCTGTCCTTCACAGTCCTCCCTCCAGATCAGCAGACCCCCTACCTGTCCATCACACTCCTCCCTCCAGATCAGCAGACCCCCTCCTTGTCCCTCACACTCCTTCCTGCAGGTCAGCATTCCACACTCCCTGTCCCTCACACTCCCCCCTCCAGGTCCGCATGCCCACTCTCTGTCCCTCACACTCCTCCCTCCAGGTCAGAATGCCCCCTCCCTGTCCCTCACACTCCCCCCTCCAGGTCAGCAGGCCCACTCCCTGTCCCTCACACACCTCCCTCCAGGTCAGCATGCTTCCTTCCTGTCCCTCACACTCCACCCTCCAGGTCCGCATGCCCTACTCCCTGTCCCTCACACTCCCCCTCCAGGTCCGCATGCCCACTCCCTGTCCCTCACACTCCTCACTCCAGATCAGCAGACCTCCCTCCCTGTCCATCACGCTCCTCCCTCCAGATCAGCAGACCCCCTCCCTGTCCCTCACACTCCTTCCTCCAGGTCAGCATGCCCCCTCCCTGTCCCTTGCACTCCTTCCTCCAGGTCAGCATGCCCACTCCCTGTCCCTCACACTGCTCACTCCAGGTCAGCATACCAACTCCCTGTCCCTCACACTCCTCCCTCAAGGCCTGCATGCCCACTCCATGTCCCTCACACTCCTCCCTCCAGGTCAGCAGACCCCCTCCCTGTCCATCATACTCTTCCCTCCAGGCCTGCATGCACCCCTCCCTCTCCCTCACAGTTCTCCCTCCAGGCCTGCATGCCCCCTCCCTGTCCTTCACACTCCTACCTCCAGGACAGCATGCCCCCCTCCCTGTCCATACACTCCTCTCTCCAGGTCAGCAGGCCCCCCGTCCCTCACACTCCACCCTCCAGGTCCCCATGCCCCACTCCCTGTCGCTCACACTCCACCCTCGAGGTCAGCATGCCCCACTCCCAGTCCCTCACACTCCTCCCTCCAGGTCAGCATGCCCACTCCCTGTCCCTCACACTCCTCCATTCCAGGCCTGCATGCCCCCTCCCTGTACCTTACACTCCTCCCTCCTGGCCTGCATGCACCCCTCCCTGTCCCTTACACTCCTACCTCCAGGTCAGCATGCCCACTCCCTCTCCACCACACTCTTCCCTCCAGATCATGCACACTCCCCGTCCCTCACACGCCTCCCTCCAGGTCTGCATGCCACCTCCCTGTCCCTTACACTCCTCCCTCCAGGCCTGCATGCCCCTGTCCCTATCCCTCAAACTCCTCCCTCCAGGTCAGCATGTCCACTCCATGTCCCTCACACTCCTCCCTCCAGGCCTGCATGCCCCACTTCCTGTCCCTTACACTCCTCCCTCCAGGTCAGCATGCCCACTCCCTGTCCCTCACACTCCTCCCTCCAGGCCTGCATACCCACTCCCTGTCCCTCACACTCCCCCCTCCAGGTCCGCATGCCCACTCTCTGTCCCTCACACTCCTCCATCCAGGTCCGCATGCCTACTCTCTGTCCCTCACACTCGTCCCTCCAGGTCAGCATGCCCCCTCCCTGTCCCTCACACTCGTCCCTCCAGGTCAGCATGCCCACTCCCTGTCCCTGACACCCCTCCCTCCAGGTCAGCATGCCCACACCATGCCCCTCACACTCCGCCCTCCAGGTCAGCATGCCCCACTCCCTGTCCCTCACACTCCCCCCTCATGGTCCACATGCCCCACTCCCTGTCCCTCACACTCCTCCCTCCAGGTCAGCATGCCCCACTCCCTGTCCCTCATACTCCCCTCTCCAGGTCTGCATGCCCACTCTCTGTCCCTCATTCTCCTCCATCCAGGTCAGCATGCCCCTTCCCTGTCCCTCACACTCCCCCCTCCAGGTCTGCATGCCCACTCTCTGTCCCTCATTCTCCTCCCTCCAGGTCAGCATGCCCCCTCCCTGTTCCTCACACTCCTCCCTCCAGGTCAGCATGCCCACTCCCTGTCCCTCACATTCCTCACTCCAAGTCAGCATGCGCACTCCCTGTCCCTTACACTCCCCCTCCAGGTCTGCATGCCCACTCTCTGTCCCTCACACTCCTCCCTCCAGGTCAGCATGCCCACTCCCTGTCCCTTACACTCCTCCCTCCAGGTCAGCAAATTCCCCTCCCTGTCCATCACACTCCTCCCTCCAGGCCTGCATGCCCCCCTCACTGTCCTTCACACTTCTCCCTCCAGGTCAGCATGCCCCTCTCCCTGTCCTTCACACTCCTCCCTCCAGGTCAGCAGATCCCCCTCCCTGTCCATCACACTCCTCCCTCCAGATCAGCAGACCCCCCCTGTCCCTCACACTCCTTCCTCGAGGTCAGCATGCCCACTCCCTGTCCCTCACATTCCTCACTCCAGGTTAGCATGTCAACTCTCTGCCCCTCACACTCCTCCCTCCAGGTCAGCATGCCCCACTCCCTGTCCCTCACACTCCTCCCTCCAGGTCAGCATGCCCCCTCCCTGTCCCTCACACTCCTCCCTCCAGATCAGCAGACCCCCCTCCCTGTCCATCACGCTCCTCCCTCCAGATCAGCAGACCCCCTCCCTGTCCCTCTCACTCCTTCTTCCAGGTCAGCATGCCCCCTCCCTGTCCCTCGCTTCCTTCCTCCAGGCCAGAATGCCCACTCCCTGTCCCTCAGAATCCTCACTCCACGTCAGCATGTGCACACCCTGTCCCTCACACTCCCCCCTCCAGGTCCGCATGCCCACTCTCTTTCCCTCACACTCCTCCCTCCAGGTCAGCATGCCCACTCCCACTCCCTGTCCCTCACACTCCTCCCTCCAGGTCAGCATGCCCCACTCCCTGTCCCTCACACTCCTCCGTCCAGGTCAGCATGCCCACTCCCTGTCCCTCACACTGCTCACTCCAGGTCAGCATGCCCACTCCATGTCCCTCACACTCCTCCCTCCAGGTCAGCAGATGCCCCTCCCTGTCAATCACACTCTTCCCTCCAGGCCTGCATGCACCCTTCCCTGTTCCTCACAGCCCTCCCTCCAGGCCTGCATGCCCCGCTCCCAGTCCTTCACACTCCTCCCTCCAGGACAGCATGCCCCCCTCCCTGTCCTTCACACTCTTCCCTCCAGGACAGCATGCCCCCCTCCCTGTCCTTCACAGTCCTCCCTCCAGGTCAGCAGGCCCCCTCCCTGTCCCTCACACTCCACCCTCGAGGTCCGCATGCCCCACTCCCTGTCGCTCACACTCCACCCTCCAGGTCCGCATGCCCCACTCCATGTCCCTCACTCTCCCCCCTCCAGGTCCACATGCCCACTTCCTGTCCTTCACAGTCCTCCCTCCAGGTCAGCAGGGCCCCTCCCTGTCCCTCACACTCCACCCTCCAGGTCCACATGCCCCACTCCCTGTCGCTCACACTCCACCCTCCAGGTCCGCATGCCCACTTCCTGTCCTTCACAGTCCTCCCTCCAGATCAGCAGACCCCCCTACCTGTCCATCACACTCCTCCCTCCAGATCAGCAGACCCCCTCCTTGTCCCTCACTCTCCTTCCTGCAGGTCAGCATTCCACACTCCCTGTCCCTCACACTCCCCCCTCCAGGTCCGCATGCCCACTCTCTGTCCCTCACACTCCTCCCTCCAGGTCAGAATGCCCCCTCCCTGTCCCTCACACTCCCCCTCCAGGTCAGCAGGCCCACTCCCTGTCCCTCACACACCTCCCTCCAGGTCAGCATGCTTCCTTCCTGTCCCTCACACTCCACCCTCCAGGTCCGCATGCCCTACTCCCTGTCCCTCACACTCCCCCCCTCCAGGTCCGCATGCCCACTCCCTGTCCCTCACACTCCTCACTCCAGATCAGCAGACCTCCCTCCCTGTCCATCACGCTCCTCCCTCCAGATCAGCAGACCCCCCTCCCTGTCCCTCACACTCCTTCCTCCAGGTCAGCATGCCCCCTCCCTGTCCCTTGCACTCCTTCCTCCAGGTCAGCATGCCCACTCCCTGTCCCTCACACTGCTCACTCCAGGTCAGCATACCAACTCCCTGTCCCTCACACTCCTCCCTCAAGGCCTGCATGCCCACTCCATGTCCCTCACACTCCTCCCTCCAGGTCAGCAGACCCCCCTCCCTGTCCATCATACTCTTCCCTCCAGGCCTGCATGCACCCCTCCCTCTCCCTCACAGTTCTCCCTCCAGGCCTGCATGCCCCCTCCCTGTCCTTCACACTCCTACCTCCAGGACAGCATGCCCCCTCCCTGTCCATACACTCCTCTCTCCAGGTCAGCAGGCCCCCGTCCCTCACACTCCACCCTCCAGGTCCCCATGCCCCACTCCCTGTCGCTCACACTCCACCCTCGAGGTCAGCATGCCCCACTCCCAGTCCCTCACACTCCTCCCTCCAGGTCAGCATGCCCACTCCCTGTCCCTCACACTCCTCCATTCCAGGCCTGCATGCCCCCTCCCTGTACCTTACACTCCTCCCTCCTGGCCTGCATGCACCCCTCCCTGTCCCTTACACTCCTACCTCCAGGTCAGCATGCCCACTCCCTCTCCACCACACTCTTCCCTCCAGATCATGCACACTCCCCGTCCCTCACACGCCTCCCTCCAGGTCTGCATGCCACCTCCCTGTCCCTTACACTCCTCCCTCCAGGCCTGCATGCCCCTGTCCCTATCCCTCAAACTCCTCCCTCCAGGTCAGCATGTCCACTCCATGTCCCTCACACTCCTCCCTCCAGGCCTGCATGCCCCACTTCCTGTCCCTTACACTCCTCCCTCCAGGTCAGCATGCCCACTCCCTGTCCCTCACACTCCTCCCTCCAGGCCTGCATACCCACTCCCTGTCCCTCACACTCCCCCCTCGAGGTCCGCATGTACACTCTCTGTCCCTCACACTCCTCCATCCAGGTCTGCATGCCTACTCTCTGTCCCTCAGACTCGTCCCTCCAGGTCAGCATGCCCCCTCCCTGTCCCTCACACTCGTCCCTCCAGGTCAGCATGCCCACTCCCTGTCCCTGACACCCCTCCCTCCAGGTCAGCATGCCCACACCATGCCCCTCACACTCCGCCCTCCAGGTCAGCATGCCCCACTCCCTGTCCCTAACACTCCCCCCTCATGGTCCACATGCCCCACTCCCTGTCCCTCACACTCCTCCCTCCAGGTCAGCATGCCCCACTCCCTGTCCCTCATACTCCCCTCTCCAGGTCTGCATGCCCACTCTCTGTCCCTCATTCTCCTCCATCCAGGTCAGCATGCCCCTTCCCTGTCCCTCACACTCCCCCCTCCAGGTCTGCATGCCCACTCTCTGTCCCTAATTCTCCTCCCTCCAGGTCAGCATGCCCCCTCCCTGTTCCTCACACTCCTCCCTCCAGGTCAGCATGCCCACTCCCTGTCCCTCACATTCCTCACTCCAAGTCAGCATGCGCACTCCCTGTCCCTTACACTCCCCCCTCCAGGTCTGCATGCCCACTCTCTGTCCCTCACACTCCTCCCTCCAGGTCAGCATGCCCACTCCCTGTCCCTTACACTCCTCCCTCCAGGTCAGCAAATTCCCCTCCCTGTCCATCACACTCCTCCCTCCAGGCCTGCATGCCCCCCTCGCTGTCCTTCACACTTCTCCCTCCAGGTCAGCATGCCCCTCTCCCTGTCCTTCACACTCCTCCCTCCAGGTCAGCAGATCCCCCTCCCTGTCCATCACACTCCTCCCTCCAGATCAGCAGACCCCCCCCCTGTCCCTCACACTCCTTCCTCGAGGTCAGCATGCCCACTCCCTGTCCCTCACATTCCTCACTCCAGGTTAGCATGTCAACTCTCTGCCCCTCACACTCCTCCCTCCAGGTCAGCATGCCCCACTCCCTGTCCCTCACACTCCTCCCTCCAGGTCAGCATGCCTACTCCCTGTCCCTCACACTCCTCCCTCCAGGCCTGCATGCCCACTCCATGTCCCTCACACTCCTCCCTCCAGGTCAGCAGTCCCCCCTCCCTGTCCATCACACTCTTCCCTCCAGACCTGCATGCACCCCTCCCTGTCCCTCACACTCCTCCCTCCAGGCCTGCATGCCCCCTCCCTATCCTTCACACTCCTCCCTCCAGGACAGCATGCCCTCCTCCCTGTCCTTCACACTCCTCCCTCCAGGTCAGCATGCCCCCTCCCTGCCCCTCACACTCCACCCTCCAGGTCCGCATGCCCCACTCCCTGTCCCTCACACTCCCCCCTCCAGGTCCGCATGCCCACTTCCTGTCCCTCTAACTCCTCCCTCCAGATCAGCAGACCCCCTTCCTGTCCCTCACACTCCTCCCTCCAGATCAGCAGACCCCCCTCCCTGTCCATCACACTCCCCCCTCCAGGTCCGCATGCCCACTCTCTGTCCCTCACACTCCTCCCTCCAGGTCAGAATGCCCCCTCTCTGTCCCTCGCACTCCACCCTCCAGGTCAGCATGCCAACTCCCTGTCCCTCACACTCCTCCCTCCAGGTCAGCATGCCCCACTCCCTGTCCCTCACACTCCTCCCTCCAGGTCAGCATGCCTACTCCCTGTCCCTCACACTCCTCCCTCCAGGTCAGCATGCCCCACTCCCTGTCCCTCACAATCCTGCATCCAGGTCAGCATGCCCACTCCCTGTCCCTCACACTCCTCCATCCAGGTCAGCATGCCTACTCCCTGTCCCTCACACTTCCCCCTTCAGGTCAGCATGCCCACTCCCTGTCCTTCACACTTCTCCCTCCAGGTCAGCATGCCCACTCCCTGTACCTCACACTCCCCCCTCCAGGTCCGCATGCCCCGCTCCCTGTCCCTCACACTCCTCCCTCCAGGCCTGCATGCCCCCTTCCCTGTCCTTCACACTCCTCCCTACAGCTCTGCATGCCCCACTCCCTGTCCCTCACACTCCCCCCACCAGGTCAGCTTGCCCACTCCCTGTCCCTCACACTCCCCCCTCCAGGTCAGCATGCCCATTTCGTGTCCCTCCCACTCCTCCCTCCAGGTCAGCATGACCCACTCCCTGTCCCTCACACTCCACCCTCCAGGTCCGCATGCCCCGCTCCCTGTCCCTCATACTCCCCCCTCCAGGTCAGCTTGCCCACTCCCTGTCCCTACACTCCTTCATCCAGGTCAGCATGCCCACTCCGTGTCCCTCACACTACTCCCTCCAGGTCAGCATGCCCCACTCCGTGTCCCTCACACTACTCCCTCCAGGTCAGCATGCCCCCTCCCTGTCCCTCACACTCGTCCCTCAGGTCAGCATTCTTTCCGACCCGTGACCGAACTCTTCTGTCCATTATGTGTAAATTCATTCTGGAGGGAAGGAGCGGTGGGGAGACTTATCAAGTAAGATCACCCAAAGTTTATTTCAAGACACAAAAAGCGATCTCTCCCAAAAGTGCGTAAATCATTGCCCACTCCTTTATTCAGTTCTTTTGATAGAGGTCCAGCCTGGAACTCCAGGCCAACTTCTTTTAAACTCTTTAACTCGACCCTGCACTAAGCCAGTGAGGTTTACTCCACGCAGGGCCATCGCTGGCGCCCCTAGAATTTACTGCCTGTACGATAAGCACCCCAAAGTTCCATGACTGCTCCGGCTGATTACACTGACACACAACATATCCTGTCTGATGTCTGTCTGCGGTCAGTGCTTAATTTGTAAAAGGATAAGTGCCGGTGCCCTAAGTTTTGCTCAGAAGCCGTTGTCCAGCGCAGTTTAAAACCAGGGATCAGGGATGTCAAGTACGCCTGAACGAGGGGGCGTGGGGGGTGGGGGTGTACGTGCCAACACATTAATAGGGAGAGCCCAGCACGAGCAGAGCGAAGGGTGGGCTCTGGCTCTAAGTCCCCATGCACTAGCCAAGCCTTGAAAATATACGGAATGTAAATCATGCAACAAACATTGCTAGAATGTGGCAAGATGTCTTCAAAATTCAAAAAAAGCAGACTTCTTTAACACAGAAAGCATTTATCCTTGGCTCATCGGATTGTGTCTCTGCAGAGAGAAGAATTTATTAAAAGTGAGAGTTTTTAAATACAAAACTAAAACAATCCTGCCCACCATGAAGACAACGAGTGAACTAAGAGGCACGTCAGTTGTCATGAGTACACTATGTGTCCTTTGATTCTTATTATGCAAAGGAACATTATAGTTCATTAAATAATTTATTCAAGTAAACACTAGAGGTTTTTTTTGCAGTGCACATACTGAACTCACATACTTGACGGTGCTCTAATATGTGATAATGAGCAAAAAGATTGCTCATTTACAAAGTATTTGCCCAGGATCACTCAGATGGTCAAGCAAGGAAGCTGGGACTGATGACAGTCTTTCCAGTTTCACAACGTGCAATTCCACCACGAGATGGGTATCTCTTTCTAACACCAAAGGTTAATACTTTGTCCTTAATTCTTAGAAGAGGAGATTAGCAGGTGGTGATAGGCAAAATCCACATTTTATTTTTAGCAGCGTCACATAGCACAAATCTTTCTCACAGACTATTTTGCACGGTTTTTAATGACACATGGGGGCATATTCTCAAGGACTTATCGCTGAGTTAGCGGCACTTTATCGCAGCCAAAGTGGCGATAGATTTATCGCCCTATTCACAAGCTGGTGCTAACAGCCGATATCGCCAGTTTTCCTGCGATAGCAGCCGCAAAAAACATCGCCACGGATGACACCGGCAACTAACGCTAATGAGATGCACAGTAGGCGTTCCTGTGCAAAAATCCGCGATAACACCACTTCGCAATATTCTCTACGACCAGCCAGATCGGCGATTAGATCCCAAAACAGGCGATAAGGCACGTTAGCAGCAGGGATTTAACACCTGCTCTTACCTGGTGTTAAGTCGGACGGCAACCTGCACCACAAAAGGGAGCCCAGACCAGAGCCACACCTGAAGAACAACAGATGCCATGGAGCTACTGAACATGCAGCTCGAAGCCCCAAGAGGGCCACAACAACCACCGCCACCACACCCAGGCCTGCCACCCCCCCCGGACCCTCTCCGCCCCCCCCCCCGGACTACCACCGAGGCAGCGCAGACAAAGACAGCGGACCTTCAGAAAACGCACCAGCCTCACAGACTTAACAGGCTCAAAAGGACAACCATCCTCCGCATCCTGACCATCATTGCCCACAGGCTGACGGTACCAACACAGCGTACAACCAACATCCCTCCGCAGACAAAGCTGATGGCTGTGCTGCACCTGTTGGCCTCTGGTACCTTCCAACCAACAACTGCCAGAGTCGGAGGAGTCTCACAGCCAGCCCTATCCATGTTTCTCACACCTGTCTTGGATGCCATCATCAGCTTGGTACCCCAGCACCTTTACTTCCCACACACTGCGCAGGAACAGCTGGAGACCAAGCAAGGCTTCTACGCCATAGCTGGCTTCCCGCACGTGTTGGGAGCAATCGACTGCACACATGTACTCCTCGTGCCCCCTGCCGCCACTGCACACAATTACCGCAACAGGAAGCACACGCATTCCATCAATGTGCAGGCAATAGTGGACCACCTGGGACTCTTCACCAATGTCGCCGCCAACTACCCAGGAAGTGTGCATGATTCCTTCATCTTCCAACAGTCCATCATCAACCAGCGCTTTCAGGATGGCACCTATGGGAATGCATTGCTCGTTGGTAAGTACCAAATGAACACACCACACACCTCAACTCCACAGTCATGCAACTCACGACTCTGGGAATGCGCACGTTACAAACTCACATACAACATGCCAAAACAACATGCCCACCTACCAGACACGACAGCACAACTTACTGTGGTAACCTGGGCTACCCATGTACACAAGCCATCAACGGCATGGCACCTCAGCCACACAATAGCAGAATGTGGGGAGAGGTGGGAACCAGGCATGTGCGAAGGAGGCAAGTGACCCATGAATGAGAATGTACACAATGCCAAGTGTGGCGTGGATGTGCTTGCCAGACTGCAGTATGCAGACCACAGACATGTCCATGTCGACATATACTGCTGGTGTTTGGATTGTAGTGGACAGTGGACGCAACCATGTCACCCCAGGCAGTGGGGAAGATCGCGGAAATGTTGCTTGTTACGTCCCCCCCTGTAAGCGTGAGCGGAGTGGGCTGGCATACGACAGTCCAGCGTAGGGGTGTGGATGATCAGCCCGGGGCTCTGGGCGTTGCTAAGTGTTGGCCTTGCCAAGGAAGTTACTAATGCGTGTGTCTCTGTTGTAGTGTCGGCGCCACCCGTCCCGCAATGGACAATGTTGCCATGTAGCATGCCCCCGGAGTGCGGGCTCGGCCGAAGGGATAAATGAAGGAGCGCAAGCCCGCTCGGGGTCCGGGATCATACATGCCAACTGTTGTGTGTGTCGCTATTACCGCAGCATGAGCCATAGGACTACCCTCAACCGCATCGCGAGTTCAGCCAGCCATGAACTCTACATCTCTGTCCACCCTATCCGTACCATAGGCCTACACACACGTAGCCTCCCACCTTCAACGCACAACATCAGTGTCGTTGTCAGGCTTGTGGACATGCGCAGACAGGCATGACAATGGTGTGCCGTAGGAGTGCAAGTGATGCAACCGCGATGCGCACACTTGTAAATAGGCTCGGGGGGAGGGAGGAGCAGCAGTGAGGCTACGTAATACACATTGATGCCGCTCATTTGCTACAAGCAGTACCTGTCAAACAGGAATCACTAAGTCACACATATCACACACCAATGAACTAGTGAGGCTGCCAACACATCATGCAGAACCAACTTTTGACTCATGTCTCTCTGCACTGTCACAGGTGATCAAGGATATGCACTCTGCCCTTGGATGATGACACCCCTCCAAGCCCCGAACACACAGGCCCAGAGGCAGTACAATGTGGCCCACAAACGCACCAGGGGCATCGTGGAACGCACATTTGGCGTGTTGAAGTCACGTTTCAGGTGCCTGGACATCACAGGTGGAAGGCTCCTGTACAGCTCAGACATCGTGTGCAAGATGATCGTTGCATTTTGTGTGTTGCACAACATATGTGTACGCACCAATGCCCCATGGCTACAAGTGCCAGATGCACCGGACGATGATGAGGAAGATGAGGCAGGTGGACCACACCCCACTGCAGCAGCAGCAGGAATAGCCTATAGGAACACCATCTTTGACAATTTCTTCACATGAGCACGTCACATTGTCACAGTCCTTAGCAATCATGGAACAGTACAAAATGACCACAGGCACAGCATGTGCAAATTAATTCATTACAACACACATTCCCTGTGTGCATGTTACTCCTCTGTACAAGCACATCACTCTGACAAGTGTAAGTGCTACATGTATGAGAGAGGGTCCGGTTTTTCCATATAACAAATGCCCAGGGCCCATCCTAGTCACTCAGTCAGTATGAACCCCTAGGTAGGCCCTGCGGTCTTTCTGCAGGCCTTTTGTTAAATTGACCAGAGTTCCGCCATTTTCTGAGCAGCAGGCTCTAAGCCTGTCTGACCAAAAATCTCAGCCAGCTTCTCTCTGCGAGGCACACTGCTCCAGATAAGATAGCCCCCACCCTACCCGTGTGCAAAGTTCACTGTCTCTTTCTTCACCCTGCCGGGATGTAGGCCACCACATCCCGGATGTGTCTGGGCTGTGAGAACAGAGAAGTTCCCAGACCGGGGTGATGAATGTGGCAACCAGGACATATATCTATATATATATATTCTATTCCTTACATTACATTTTTTCTGCTTGCTCTATGAAATTTACGACAAGCGTTTGGCATGAGAACATAACCTTTCACCTAGTCTATGTTCCACATTCAACGGAAGAAGCTCGACACGTCTGATAAATGTGCGAACTGTGGCTATAAGTGACGTAGGTAGGGCTGACGTTAGAATAAGCACTTCTGGTTCAGATCCCAGCCTAAAAGGTATAAAAGACGAGTCCACGGAGTTCTCGTCGGACTACCCCACCCGTCTGTTGGTAGGATGGCAGGCGGGTGTGGGTCTTCCCAAGAGCTCTTGTTTTATTTTAAAGTGTATTATTTTATTTGAAATATACTCTGCATTTATCTGTTTGTTATATACTTTGCCATATGAAATGCCTTATTTTTCTATGTTGTCTTTAATTCTTATTTTCTCCCTTTTATAATTAAAATGGTCATATTGTGATTGCAGGGTTGCTCTCTTTTAGGTTTAAACGTGAGTATACTCTGTATTTTAGATCAAATAAGTGGTGCGCTCTGAGAACATTTTCCTTGATTCAAGGATGATGTTTTTCATATTGCATTTATAAATGTGTCTTTAAGATTTGTGTTCTGCACACCTTGTGTTGCATTTTATAAAGCATCTCTCTTCTAATAATTTCAATGTTTCCATGTAAAGATGCATTCTGATTTACATGTCTCTCTGTAAATGCGAGGTCACCATATCTTGTATTTTGTATTTTTAATGCCTTTTTCTTGAAGCTGCGCCTTCTAAATAAATCTGTTAAACCTTTTGGCTTGGTTTCCATGGCTCACACATCAGTTTCCTTCATTTTAGTATGAGCGTTCCTGCGCACCCTGCCTCAAGTTAAGCTGCCCTTTTGTCCCTAAAACCACTTCCTCGAACAGCTGGCAAGGGTGCCCCCTAGCCCACCCCAAGCCCCCTAAAACGCTCCCTCCAACATCTTGGCGCCGTGACTCGGATCAGCAGTGCCAGCTGACAGGAGACCACTGGGACCCCGGACGCAGACCACCCTTCGTGCCTCTTTCCTGACTGAACCACAGGGAACAGCACTCGGGTAAGTTATTTTGCTGCCTGATGTGCTGTCTTTCTGGGAGCAGCGGGTAAGGGCGGCCGTGGGACATCTGTGTTCCTTGTTTCAAGTTGTCCTGTCTAACTGGTCTCGCTTATTAAAAGAACATTCCCAAGCTAGAGGAAACGTGTGCGTTTTGAACTCTAAAGCCAAAGGGTGATGTTAGGGAGTTGTTTGAATTATATGTTTTTCTTTTTATAAAAGGACATACGTTGTTACTGTGCCTCTCTGAGAGCCAGAGGGGAGTCTCCGTCTAGGATTGACGAGGTAGGAAGGATTGCGTCTAGCATCTTCCAGTGATTATTTTGTTTTATCATTGTTATGAGTGGGGTTTTCATTTGTCGTGCCTCTCTGAGAGCCTCTGTCTAAGGGTTGACAGGGCAGGGAAGATTGCGTCTGGCATCTTTCAGTGTTCAGTTGTATGGTTTTATAAATAAATGTATGGAATTCCTCTGTCCAGTTGCTGGAATGAGCAGGGACAGGAGGATTGCTCTCAGTCAATAGTCCTGAGAAAGAAGAGGAATCCCGTAGCTGTCTAGCTAACAGATTTACGATTTCCTCTTGTGTGAAAAGGAAGAAGGTGGTTTCCCGGGATGTATTGGGTATTGTATTTTCGCTGGTTATAAGCATTTTTCTGTGTTTTCCTTTTCATGTGAAGCAGTAAGGTAGAAAGCGCTTTTATCGCCTTCAAATGGTCAGAAATACGCAATTGTTGTTTAAGAGTTCCAAGCATTAAAGCATATGCATTGTTTTCTTTTTAAAGACATGTATAAAATGTTCATTACTTGCTATGCACCTTTAGGACTTTGTGTTATTCGCTAGTGTTTACCTATGTATATATATATATATATATGGTTTTGTTCTTTTTTTGCATTGACTAAGTGTTGCAGCAAAACTTTGTGTGATCATTGTACTGGAGGCCACTGCCTGGTGCAGTGGCTGATCCATTGGTGAGACTATAATGTTTAGGTGCATATTGATTGTCCTGTTAAATTCCTTTTTATTATATATGCATATATTGTTTGTATGAGCACATTTGTCAATTTTAAGTTGACTGGCCTTACATCAACTCAGTCATTAAAGGGTAAAGGCCCGCTAGGTAGGGTGTTGCTGTGGTCTGTAAAACACCTGACAATAGCCTTACAGACTCCTGCTAGTTATTGATGCTGTGGTCTGTAGTAATACACCAGCCCCCCCCCACCAGCTCTACAGACCCCGCTAGGAAGGAGTAAGTGCACATTTTGGGAAATTCTAGGAGTCACCTTCACTCCAACAACTGAAGTAAGAAGTATCTGCATTACCACTTGTAGAATTACGTTCCCCAGGATCAGACAATACCCCCTGACCCATGTGGCGCAGCACCACATTTAATTAGCACACGTCACTTTCAGATAACTGACAATGTAATGCACAACAACATACACCGAATTGTTGAAATACATCCTCACATTTATATTTTGAAGTCTGTACTTTGCGACGGGAGGTTGTGTCTGGCATCACCCACTTTGTGCCACAAATACGTGTGTATGGGACTGCGTCTGGCAGCTCACAGTTGTTTTGAATTTTAATTACCTATTTGGTGTAAATTGTATTGTTTGAACGTTTATTTCTGCAAGGAATGGGAGGCATCTTATCGCATTGAAGATTAACAGTGTCAGCCACCGCCTTTCAAACCTCTTTCCCTTCATTGTAAAAAAAGTGTCCTTTGATCTCCGCCTTTCTTAGTTGCATGCAGTGTACTCTAACAGCTATACTCTATTTCCTTCTCTCGGTCTGCATTTTGCGTCTCTCCCTCTCTTATCTGGCTTATGGGCCTTTCTCATCTCTTTCTCTCACAGTGTTTCTACAGGTTTTCACTGCTGTTTAGCGAGATCTTATATATAGGAGTACTTCTCTCTTGTGCACTGCAGCTAGAGGTGATTAGCAGGAACATCTGGGTACGTGCCAAGCACACCCACTTTAACTGAGACAGGTTTAATTAGAGACCACGCAACTGGTGCGCGGTGCATCCAGTGAATACTGTGTCTAGCTTCCAAGTAGCTGCCTTCACGACTCTTAGTTATATCTTTTTTAGCACGTTTTAAATAGGCTCCCCTATGTTAACTCCTTATACCCTGAATGAAGTACATTCAGTTCCTTGACAGTCACACCTCACGCTTCACACCTCACCTTTCTGGCGTGCTTGGACTATTAGTAATGAAGGCTCCCACTTGAATATTCAGTCAAGTGGTAGAAAGATGGGGAGGAAGGCTTTCGCATGCATTTCTCGCCGCAACACACAGCAACCTTTTTACGTTTTCTGGTTGCTATTATGCCCTAGACTTGGCCCAGCGTCAAATGGTAGACAAGCCACACAAAAGAAAAAGTGACATAATAAGGTGAGGTCAAGGACTGCATCCCTTACCGCCCAGAGCCCAATGATAGAAAATGTACTACCAGGTAAAATGGAGCTATTCCCTTTGATATTTTTTGGATCATAAGCTTAACATAGTACATACAATGTTCTGTGGCCCACAATGTTAAAAGACTAAAAATGCCATCAATATAAGTAATATAGTCCTGGCAGAGGGACAATACTTTCAGTTTCAAATGCACATGAATATCTCTCTATTTAGATGACCAATTATAATTCATAAAAGAATTTCTCATTATAGACCTGATGAATATCTTTAAGCATCCATATTTCAATGCACAGAATGCAAAGGCCGACCAGGTCAGCTAGATTCACACTGAAGATTACACCAGATATTGCAGTACTGAGCAACTAAGTACAGAATAATTTACTCCTACCTGCGTCCAATTTAACGATAGAGCATGCAGTAAAAAGTGCTACCCCTCCAGGCACAAGCAGTAGCCCGAATGCAAGCACCAATCCAGGAAGTACAGCTACAAAGCACGGAGTTAGGTAATAGAAAAGATTTTGAAAGTGTGTATCGTGGTAAAGGAAGTTAGTGACACTAGACTTAGAGTAGCGTAAATGTCAGAGCAGATGGTGAACATTAGACAGAAGGTTGGAAGTAGCAAGTTAAGACTGACCTCTTCCGATTTCTTGTGTACGAAGAGGGGAGATAAAATGATGGAGTGGAATGCACGCTAGCTACACCCATGGTTTGACTTCATGGTCACACGTCAAATGCTGCGGGGTCTGATCAGCCCTTCATCATTCTGAGGTGGATGGAATGAGTACCATTGAGTTGGGGATCAATGGAGATCTGCTGTTTGGCGTCATAATATCATTCAGAATGAACGTGCGCTTTACAAGAAAGCCATGTTATTTTAAAATAGGCTATATGTATTTTGCATATTACAATTAAAGACAACGCATGTTTTTAGATATTAAGTGGTGCTGAAGGGTTATTAGATTTTTTCTTGGGCTGCCTTCAGAAGTGGCGTCCTGGCCGACTACAGATTCTGGGCGTTGAGCCAGGCAGGAAAAGGACTTCCTGTGGTAAGCAACGAACATAAGATTTAGATGAAAGATATGTATGTGTAGGATTACTATGGTCTGTGGAAGTGAACAAGAGAAATAAGGTGCATAGAATCACACAATTTGGTAACGGGGTAGCCGAGATTTAAAAAAAAAAAAAAAAAAAGGTGTTTAACGTGTTAGGATTAGGTTTTTGGATATGCACATGGATATGGATATCAAAATATGAAACAAACATAGATTCATAGGAATAAATTACCACAGGAAGCCACCACACCAATTTCAATGTTAAAGGACGGTATGCATGGTGTAAGCAATGCTCAGTATTACATTGTTGTCAGAATAATAGGTGTGGATTTAAAGAGGCCTTTTAAAAGTACAGTTGCAGCCTTTAGAGGTGGTTGCATATATTTTTCAGTTCAAATACCATGAGTTTTTGTCTCCCTTAAATGCAACATTATTATTATTAGGGTCTTCCCTGCATCTCCAAGAAGTGTATTGGATCTCCTGTCTTCGGGATGTTTGCATAGATAAGCTCAATGTTATTGTTTTCATCACCTCTTGTTTGGTTAGAAATAAAATTTAATAGGAAAGACTTGTCATGCCACAGGCTCAGGCCTACTACATTTTCCCACATGTTTGGATGACAGCTGGACCATGTGTCCATCATGATATTAAAGCAGCAACAACTTTCAGCAAAGACTGCTTAAAAATAAAATAGGCAAAATAAGCGCCACAATTGAGGGAAATAAATAAATAAATAATTTAAAGAAAGCAAAAATAGTTTATTGCCCATGGATCACTCTGTTTTCACTCAAAAATATTACAATGTTCTGACAGCCACCTAATGCCCCATATCCTCCTCACTGAACAATTAATATATGTATAAGTCACATCAACTAGACCTAACAGTGACATTCACATTACGAAAGAAGACATATATTTGCATAAGTTAACACGCACTACAAAGTTTCTGTCTTCTCAAGCATTCAGGTGGAAGAAGAAGGGCCCCATCATTCCTGAGCTCCGACCTATCAGTCCTGGAACACAGATTTTATTGTGTTTCCATTGACTGTCCAAAGAGGAAGACCACGGTGATCAGCCGCAACAGGAACACCGCCATCTTCACAAGCAGATGTATATATAGAATGGCACTAGGTATATTGCATTCTTTTTTTTTTTTTTTTTAAATTCTTTTATTAACATTGCTCATGTTCAAGCGGGTTACACAGCGGTAGTTCGCAATATATTCACAGGGATCACAGTTCATCACATTTTTTTTTTTTTTAACATGCATGGAAATGCCGAGAAGGGATTGCAACAGTCCTCTATCCCATCCCCTCCTGTACAGCTCGAAACCGTTGCCAGGGACCCCACACCTTCCTCCATTTATTCACAGATCCCCGGGACCTGTAGACCGTTTCCTCCGCCCTCTGGCACCAATCCAGGTCACAGAGCCACTGATCCCACGAGGGGGGCGCCTGCGCTCCCCAGTACCTGGCAATATTGCGTTTAGCCACCCCTGCTGCCAGCCCCAACCAAATCTCATTATGACGTGTCCAGTCCGTGGCACCTTTGATCATGAGCAAGAGCCACTTGGGCTCCAGTGGGACCGGGGCCCGCACTACCCCCTCCATCGTTTGCGTCACCCTGGTCCAAAACGGAATTATGAATGGGCAATCCCATAGAATGTGGTAAAAGGAGCCCTCCCCTTGACAGCCCCTCACACACAAGGGTGACAGAGTCCTACCCCAGGAGAACAGGTGGGTGCGGGGATAGTAGACCCTGTGGAGTATTTTTAGCTGCACAAGGCGGAATCGTGGCCGGATCGCTACCTCGCGGGGGCTCTGCAGGGCGTCTTGCCAGACATCGTCATCTAGTGCTCCAATGTCTCCCTCCCATCTCGCCCGCAGGGGTCCCAAGGGGTCCGGCATGTTATTAATAAGTTTTCGGTAAATCGTTGACGTGGGCTTCGTTAGAATGGGGTCGAGAAGGAGCCTGTCCTCCATAGGGGAGTATTCCGGGATGGAAGTGCCAGCACGGATGTGGGCCCGCAAGGCATGTATGAGGCGCAGGTAATGGTAGTGCTGGGAATCATGGAGTTGATACTCTTTTTCAGAGCCGCAAAGGGAACCGGGGCCCCCCTTCCACACATCCCCGAGATGCTCAATGCCGATCAGTTTCCACCCCTGTAGCCGGATAGTCCCGTCACCTCCTTTAGCCGATCGCCCGTCCAAAGCGGGGTCTGTCCCGTTAGGGTGTTCGTCCAGCCCAAGAACTTGTTGGCCTCCCTCCAACAGTGGAATACCACCCCAGTATGCGCGGGTAGATTACGACCCCGCCCGCAGGAGTAGAGATACGGCTCACAGGTTCCTCCAACCATCGCGTGCCTATCCATTCTGTAAGCTGGCTCCGAGGCCGGCGTATAGATCCAGTCATTGACCACCTGCAACTGAGCTGCCCAATAATAGAGTCGCACGTCCGGGAGGGCCAGCCCCCCGTCGTACACCCCCGCGTAAGCTTCTGCAACGCAATTCTCGGGTTGCCGCCGTCCCAAAGTAACGTCCGCAGCTCCCGGGAGATACGCTTAAATGTCGCCGTCGGGACCAGGTACGGTGTGTTTTGGAGGATATATAAGAGTCGTGGCAGCGCCAGCATTTTAAAGAGCGCCGCGCGCCCCATCAAGGACAAGGGCAAGGACCTCCAGTGTCCAATGTCCACCCCCAGCCTCATCAGTTGAGGCTCCAAATTTCGGGCGAAGAACTCCCCGCGTCCCTGGTGACGTACACTCCCAAATACCTGAATCCAGCAGTCTCCAGCGATGCCGGGCAATCCCGCGGTATGCGAGGAGGTGGACCCGACAGAGGGTAAACCACCGATTTGGTCCAATTAATCGAGTAGCCAGAGTAGCTACCGAAAAGGGCGAAAAGGTGGAGGGCCCGCGCCATGGACTGGTAGGGTCGGGCCATGTACAGGACAATATCGTCAGCGTATAGAGAAATACGCTCCTCCCATTCATCCGTGAGTGCCAGGCCCCAAAAGGCCCTATCTCTTCTGAGCCAATGCGCGAGCGGCTCCAGGGCGAGGGCAAACAGGAGCGGTGACAGGGGGCAGCCCTGCCTAGTGCCCCTATACAGGGCAAAAGCACGGGACGTAGCCCCATTGACCCTCACCCTTGCCATCGGCTGCGTGTACAGGAGTCTCACCCAGCTACTGAACACGGGGCCCAATCCCAGTCTATTCAGTACCATAAATAGGTATGGCCATTCGATGCTATCAAAGGCCATTGAGGCGTCCAGCGCCATCAATGCCGTCTGCGTATGTCCCACGTCTTTAGTCATGTGCAGAATACCATAGAGCCTCCGCAGGTTGTGCCTAGTGCTCCTGTGGGGCATAAAACCCGACTGGTCTACATGCACGAGGTCGGGCAGTACAGATAGCAGTCTTGTCGCCAAGACCTTGGCCAAGACCTTCGCCTCCACGTTCAGGAGGGAGATAGGCCGATAGGATGAGCAGCAGTCCGCCGGTTTCCCGGCTTTATGAATAACCACAATTGTGGCCTCTCTCTGGTCAGGCGGAAGCACGCCTACCTCCCGTGCCTCAAGGAACATACGTCGCATGGGCTCCAGTACCACACTCGCCTGTTTCTTATAGATTTCGACCGGGAGTCCGTTGGGTCCCTGCGCCTTGCCGGACTGAAGGGCATTAAGGGCTTCTCCCAGCTCTGCTCTTGTGAGGTCTGCATCCAGACACTCCGTTTGTTCCTGGGATAGCATAGGCAACGCAAAGTCTTGCAGGAATTCTTCACAGTCTCTCTCGGTTCTGGTACACACTGGGGTATACACTCCTTCATAGTAGGACGCAAAAGCCTCCGCTATAGCCGCACTCGTGGAGGCCAGGGCCCCGGAACCATCCCGCACCTCCGTAACCCAGGAACGTTCCCTGTCCCGGCGCTCCAGCCACGCGAGAAGCTTCATACTCTTGTCACCTGCATCATATATCCGATGCTGCGTGGCAAGGGAGTAGGCACGTGCCTCACCCTCCGCTAGCGAGCGAAGTTCCCTGTGCTTCAGGGCCAAAGCATGATTGCGCTCCGGCGAGGGCGATGCACTTGCCTCTCGCTCCATAGACTCGATTTCGCGCTCCAGCTGCTGAATCTGCAGCGATTCCTCTTTTTTGGGCACCGATCAAGGCCTGGGCCTGTCCCCTCAGGACCGTCTTGTATGCCTCCCACAACGTTAGCTGGGAGGTAACCGACCCCTGATTGTCGGAGAAATAGTTCGCAGAGCCTTCCCGAAGCTTATCCGTGATCGACGTGTCAGTTAACCGCCACGGATCTATTCGCGGGAATGCGGCCCTGTCCACCACCGTCCCCCGAAGGGTAACACCCACCGGAGAGTGGTCCGATATGCCGCGCGCCATAATACTCGGGTCTACAAAATCTCCCAGCTGATCCCCCGCGTGAAAATATAGTCCAACCTCGAAAAGGAGCCATGTCTGGCCGAATAAAAGGTGTAGAGTCTGCGGGCTGGGAACCGAGTTCGCCATATGTCGCATAGGCCCATGGCAGCCGTGAAGCCCCGCAGGCCCGCCTCCCCTCCACTGGCTCGTCTGTCGCCTGACCGGTCTAGTTCGACGTCCATTACCGCGTTGGTGTCGCCCCCAGGATCAGAGTGCCGTTGGGGAGGTTCGCCAAATGTGTCCCCAGTTTCTTGTAGAGTGTAGCATGCAGGCCGGGCGGGATGTAACAGGAGCACAGGAGCACCGTACGCCCTTCCCATCTCACCGCCACCGCCACGAAGCACCCAGCGTCTTCCACCCAGGAATTTAAGACAGTTATTGGCAAACTCCTACGGACCAGTATCCCCACCCCCTCGAGCCGGACGTGAATCCGGAGTGGGCTACCATCTTATACCCGAATCTATCTAAGGCCCTGCAATTATTACCCCGGAGGTGGGTTTCCTGCAGGAGCACCACATCTGGAGAGTGGCGTTTCAGGTGCTGCAGTACTAGAGTTCTCTTGATCTTGTTGCCCATCCCATTGACATTCCATGTCCATATTTTAATCTTAGCCTGATCCCCCATCCCCACTGTGAATCCACATCCTCAACGGATTTCCACCCCGCCACTGCGCAGCGCCCCCACAGTACCACAACATTAACATAAATATATTGACATGAGCTAAACTGAAACTTCCCATCAACCCCATCCCACCCCCCAGTCTGTCCCCCCTCCCTGCCTCCCTGCTAAGTGGGCCCCCAACCCCCACCTTAAAAACTTGCAGAGTGCCTGTCGCCCAAATAATCCCATTTCAACTAACTGAGGGAACGTAAGCCCACAACTCGCAGAAACTGGCACAACTGACTGTCGGATTTCCACCCCTTTAAACAAGAAATTAGCCCCCACCCTCCCCCTCTCCCAAACCCCAGCGGGCCAATGCCTAGAGCCCTTTGAGCGAGCAATCCACGTCGGCCAGCGCGGTCACTCACAGTCACGGAGACGTTCAAAATCTTTATGCAGCCTGACTAGTGGCCCCCGCCCATCAGGGCCCAAGAGACGTGCGCCATTGCCCGCCTCCCCATGTAGAGCCCTCAGTGCGGCTTGTGTCCCCATCAGTCCTCCGGTGGCGGACGTTCACGCTCCTGACTCCCTCGGGCCGGTGCTGCAGCTCTCTCAGCCTCACGAGAGTTGTCGTTGGAGGTCCGGCGCCGTGCCGCACCCTGGCGGCCCACGGTCCGCCATCCCTCCATCCAGTCGCTCGCCTCCGTCGGAGAATCAAAAAGTACACCTTTTCCCCATCCAGGATCTTGAGCCGTGCTGGAAAGAGCATCATGTACCGCACCCCTGGTCCCTAAGGGCTCGCTTGACGCCTTCAAAGGACCTGCGCTGGCGCTGGACCTGCAGAGTGAAGTCCGGGAAAAACCGGATCGTTGCGTTCTCCAGTCGTAGGTCCCCGGTGGTACGTGAAGCCTGCAGGATGGCATCCCGGTCCCGGTAGTTCAGGAACCGGGCAATGATGGTGCGCGGAGGGGCCCCAGGCTTAGGCCTCCCCCATTGCGCGATGGGCCCTTTCGACAGAGAAGAATTTTGAGAGACGCTTGGGCTTAAGGTGTTGCAGTATCAGATCCTCAACAAAACAATCCATGGACGGCCCTTCCAGTCCCTCCGGCACCCCTACGATGCGGACGTTGTTGCGTCGCGCCCGGCCTTCCTGATCCTCCAGGCGGGCTACGACGTCACCCTGGGCCTTCACCAGCGTTGCGACCCGCTCCTCCAGCTTCTTCGTTCTGCCCTGTAAATTTCCAATGCCACTCTCCGTCTCGGCCACCCTGCCCGACATAGACCGAAAGTCGGCCCGGAGGAGGTTAACCTCCTCCGTGACCGAGTCCAGTTTGGGCTCCATTGTGCCACGCATGTCTCTGATGGCCTGCATTATGTCTCTGAGTGACGGGTCCGATCCTCCGTCCGCGTCGTCACCCTGTTGTCCCCCATCGCGGAGGCCCTCTCCCTTCCCCATAGCCACTGTGTATTTATCGATCTGGTTGGCTTGGTTCGGAAGGGGCGGCTTATGCCGACCCATTGCCGTAGATGAAGCCGTGGCGGGAGGGCTCACACGTCTGGCCCCTTGTCCCTGTCGCAGTCGTCCAACCGCAGGCCGGAGGGACCGTCCAGTCCACCCCCGGTCCTCCGCCACTTCAGCCGTGAGGGACACCAACGCTCACCCCGCTCAGGCCGCACGCCGACCGGTTTAGCAGGCCGCCCCGCCAACGGTCACCCAGCAGGCTTCCAGGGGCAGGCAGACGAGTTTTCACCCCCAGCGCCTCTCAGGCCACTCAGTACTGGTCCAGGCCTCCCACTACCATGGATGAGCCTCAGAGCGCTCGGGCCCCAGACCCCGGAGTTGTTCAGACGCGGCGCTCCGGTGGGAGACAGCAACGCTCAGCAGGCCCAGCTCGCTTCCGCGGGCCCCACCAGTGCGGCCAAGTCCCCCGATCTCGGGCTCACTGCGCCGCCTCCCTGGGCTCCGGGGCTCCGCGCTGTCAGTAGCGCACACCCAACGCAGCTATCCGCCGCGACAGCGGTTCCACTCGTGGCTTCTGCGTGCCTGCGCTGCAAGCTCACCTCCGGGCCCCCAGCCGGCCGAGCGACGCTCCCAGGGCACCTCCGCACCCACCTCTGTGTCGGCCGTCGGTCTCCTCAGGCCGCCTCGCAGCCGCTGTGTGCGCTCCTCTCCCGGGCTCCGCTGCAGTCCGAGCACCCCTCGCTCTCAGGTCCGGCTCCTGGACGTGTCTCGGGACTGTCCGCTCTAGGCCGAGCGCTCGCCCTCCATCGGCGCCATTTTCGCCCGCACGGGCGCTGAGTTCCGCGTTTTCGCCCCTCCGGGCTGGAAGCCTTCCTCGTCCCTGCTGCCGCCGCGATTTCACCCGCGAGCGGCTCGCCGCCGGTCAGCTCCGCTGGTCGCGTTCCCCAATGGCCGGATTATGACGGATTTAGGGGTGATGTTACCCTATCTGCTGTCGCAGCTCCCCTAGTATGCGGCCATTTTCCTCGGCTGCAGGCCACGCCCCCGTATATTGCATTCTTGAAGGGTTTTGACTATTTGAATGGCGGAAAAGGAAGTGCGGTTTTAATATGTGTATCTAAAGGAAATAATGTGTATGTATATTAATGTTTTTCATTCCTAGGTTCTTCAGAGTTGGAGAGAATATTGTTGTAGCAAATTAAATTGTAAGGTGGAATGTGCTAAAATGCATTCTAATGCAGTGCATTCGCCAGGGACTACAAAGGATAGGAGTAATAGGAAAAGTAGTAATGTTGTGTTTATATTATGTTTATGTATTGATCATTAGTAATGAGTATATGCCAATACAGAAGGATAGTGTGCATTGAATAACAGTGCTTCATATTGTAATGTCTCAAGGATACAATGTGTACAGATTTAAATATGTCTTTTAATATATAGGTGCAATCTTTCAGGGTGTTTGAAAACAGGTTTCAAGGTATAGAGGATTGGCGCAAAGAGAAGTGGAATTTAACTAAATATCTACTTGTCCATGGGCCTGGATGCTTCTTAACATTACTTGTTCTGTAACAAAATGCACTTGTCCCTTTTGTGCCATGTAATGCAGCAACAAGTTATGGCAGCAATATTCATTATATAAGAGCTCTGAAATAGCCTCTCTGATTATGCTAGGGCTCCTTCCATAGTAGGCTTTGAATGCTAACAATTCCCTTATGTGGCCACATTTCCACAGATCTACATACTGGGGCTGAGGGTATTTTCGCTTGAGCAAGTGTACACCTGCATATTTGCTCATGCTTAAATGCAGTTCACAAATATTTTCTAGGAGTACTATTTGTTGGCCTACTTCTGTAGTCTTGTGAATTAACAAAAGTTGTATATCTGCACATAATCCAAGGACATGGGTGCACTTTATTTAATAATTGGGCCCCTAATTAGGTCTGACGTTAACCATGACCTTGTATGTTTAATAAAATGTTGTCTCTCTCCCTCTCTCTTGGCTAGCTTCGCTGTGAGTGACTTCATTCTGTTCTTTCACAAGGAGCATATAGACACACAGTTGCTTTATTCAGTGCCAGGAACTACTGTGCAATGTGTGATTTTTGAGACCAAAACAATTTCTGCTTTTACCAATGCTTGTTTATTTTTATGTTGCAAAGAAATGGTACCTACCATATTCCAGTAGTTTAGCGAAATGTTTTTGCATTTTATTTTTATTTTGAAAGCAAAGAATTATCAGTCTTGCTTTCAAGCTTCTGCAAATATTTGCATCTAATGGGAGAGCATTCTGAGAGCAGTATACATAGCCTCACATTGCTAAATATTGAAAACGTGTGTACACATTTTTATACTCTAACCACTGTCAGTAGTGCAGTCTGAGCTTACAACATTTACTTAGAGCGCTCACCCTAATAATAAAGCCTTTGCATTAATGAACAATAAATACAAGTTTGAACAGCATTAACACATGGACACAAATATTACCTTCACTGCAGACAGTGCCTTTCCCTGATCCATAATGTGGTACTGTAAACTGGCAGCCAAAGGGTTTGTGCTGTAGGGGGTTGGGCCTACTTGTCCCAAGGACAAAATACGCATGCAAACTTGTTGCCCTTGACCTCAAACAATATGTACTGGGCGTGGGGCTATAGGAATTCCACATCCCTGGGCACAGTTTGACAACTATGAGTGTTTTGATTCCTAGGGGTGTTACTGTGACAGAGATTTTCATCTGTGTTTGCTGTTGGGACAAGCTATAGTACAATGTTTTAATTCTTCTTTTGCTTCTAGAGATAAATGAATTTCGTTTTAAAGTCTTGTACAGGGACGCCAATATAATTTTTAGTTTCTGTCCCCCATTTGGAGTTCCCTCCTTACCTCAGCTGGCCAACAAATGCAGCGTGCACCATTAATAGCTCAACTATTGCTAGACATGTTGCTACCAAAGTTTCAAGTGTATAATGTGTTACACACACCTCCTCCAAGGACTTTGTATCAATTGGTAAATAAATTATTGATGCAGATGTACAAAAGGAATAGCATTAACTGGTTGTGAGTACACAATGGTTCAGATTGCTTCTACTACACATGAGATCATGACATAAATATAAAGGATGATGATATGTACTATGACCCTAAGTATATTATTGAAAGGGCTGGGTGGAAGAAAATGAAGAAGGGAATGGGGAGGATGTATGAAAAAAAAAAAGAAAAGGAATACAGTTAGGCCCAAATGGAGAAAAAAAAATGTTTACCAACGATAATGCTTGGTCCCATGGCCCGTCTTTTTCATGGTTCATCACTTGTAGGACGTGATGGGAAGATCAGACTGTTTTCCTCATGCTGTATTTCCACTGCCCCAGGCCATTTCATTCCCCACATTAAATGGACTTCATCAACATACCCCCCCTACTCAAACTACTCAAACTACAAGTATGTGTTGGTTATTGTGTGCATGATCAGCAAATGGACTGAGGCATGCCAATTCAAGAACAACAATACACAAACTATTGCCAAATGCCTCCTGAAAGAGTTCATACCACACTTTTGAGTACCTATGCTTTTGGCTTCTGACAATGGACCGGCGTTCATCTCACATGTGATTGAGGGGTTGTGCAAGGGGCAAAGAGCTACACAGAAACTACATGTGTTCCACGGAAACCACCAAGTGGGAATGGTATCCCAAGCTTGTCCTGAAGGGTTGCAAGTGCTGCACAGCAGTGAAAGGAAGAGTGTGTAAGCGGGCCCCAAGGATACATCAACTAAGAACGTCTGGAAAAATCGATGCCCCAACCCCTCAGTCTACAACTTGTGACAACGAGACATGTTTACTTTCGTCATCACTTTGTTTTCTTCATATTGAAAGTGCCTAAGTAATAGAAGTGCTAGTAACCTCTCAAATTACTTGAAGACAGGCACCAACGGTTACTTTTTCTGTTTACAGGTTATGATCTCTGAGGCTCTACCTTGTTCCTCAGCAGACTTTTTGAAAAGAGTAAAAGTACAGCAGAAGATAAGACATTCTTCCAACTAGTCACACTAGCCACACGTACCAACAATTGGAACAATGCCTCAAGACTTGCTCAAAACTTTCAGAACAATTAGAGAAAATGACCATGAGTGCTACTAGCAGCATTGACCCCCATTGCTATAGTGACTAAGCTCCTTATAGTGTATTGTGATCACAGTGTTATACCTGAGATACTGCTAAAATGACACAGAGATATTGTACCAAATTGAATAAATAGCCATTGATAAAGATGGGACAGAATGACAGTTGACAGGGCAGGATGTTATGTTTGCACACACCGGCCTACCGACACAGAAAACAGCATGTGTTACAATGTCATACCTGTCTCTAAAATACGTGGGTTGTGTCCTAATGTACAATATGCTCTTCAGTCAGCACACCATGCCCATAGCACATGCACCTCCTGAGAAAAGCATAATTGGCAAAGGGAGAGCAAGGATAGAACAGGGAATGTGAATAACTTAGCACTTACAGTTGTAGAAGTAGCAATAGTAGGACTACACTAAATGCAGCCTGCTACCATTACTAAATACCTGAAAAGCCTGAAAGGTATGCTGTAAGGATTTTGTTCAAAGAATGAACAAGAGGAGGGAATGAGAGAGGGTCCGGTTTTTCCATATAACAAATGCCCAGGGCCCATCCTAGTCACTCAGTCAGTATGAACCCCTAGGTAGGCCCTGCGGTCTTTCTGCAGGCCTTTTGTTAAATTGACCAGAGTTCCGCCATTTTCTGAGCAGCAGGCTCTAAGCCTGTCTGACCAAAAATCTCAGCCAGCTTCTCTCTGCGAGGCACACTGCTCCAGATAAGATAGCCCCCACCCTACCCGTGTGCAAAGTTCACTGTCTCTTTCTTCACCCTGCCGGGATGTAGGCCACCACATCCCGGATGTGTCTGGGCTGTGAGAACAGAGAAGTTCCCAGACCGGGGTGATGAATGTGGCAACCAGGACATATATCTATATATATATATTCTATTCCTTACATTACATTTTTTCTGCTTGCTCTATGAAATTTACGACAAGCGTTTGGCATGAGAACATAACCTTTCACCTAGTCTATGTTCCACATTCAACTGAAGAAGCTCGACACGTCTGATAAATGTGCGAACTGTGGCTATAAGTGACGTAGGTAGGGCTGACGTTAGAATAAGCACTTCTGGTTCAGATCCCAGCCTAAAAGGTATAAAAGACGAGTCCACGGAGTTCTCGTCGGACTACCCCACCCGTCTGTTGGTAGGATGGCAGGCGGGTGTGGGTCTTCCCAAGAGCTCTTGTTTTATTTTAAAGTGTATTATTTTATTTGAAATATACTCTGCATTTATCTGTTTGTTATATACTTTGCCATATGAAATGCCTTATTTTTCTATGTTGTCTTTAATTCTTATTTTCTCCCTTTTATAATTAAAATGGTCATATTGTGATTGCAGGGTTGCTCTCTTTTAGGTTTAAACGTGAGTATACTCTGTATTTTAGATCAAATAAGTGGTGCGCTCTGAGAACATTTTCCTTGATTCAAGGATGATGTTTTTCATATTGCATTTATAAATGTGTCTTTAAGATTTGTGTTCTGCACACCTTGTGTTGCATTTTATAAAGCATCTCTCTTCTAATAATTTCAATGTTTCCATGTAAAGATGCATTCTGATTTACATGTCTCTCTGTAAATGCGAGGTCACCATATCTTGTATTTTGTATTTTTAATGCCTTTTTCTTGAAGCTGCGCCTTCTAAATAAATCTGTTAAACCTTTTGGCTTGGTTTCCATGGCTCACACATCAGTTTCCTTCATTTTAGTATGAGCGTTCCTGCGCACCCTGCCTCAAGTTAAGCTGCCCTTTTGTCCCTAAAACCACTTCCTCGAACAGCTGGCAAGGGTGCCCCCTAGCCCACCCCAAGCCCCCTAAAACGCTCCCTCCAACATGTAGTGCTAACAATCTCATAAATTGGAAATAGATGGTGAGTGTGTCACCTCTGTACAGAGAGGCTGTTTAGGGTGTCACGTATTCGAAATGCCATTTCTGTGTGTCAAAGATGGTGCGCAGTCAAAATATCGATTTTTTTTTATATCGACCTACACTAATATCGAATTTTTAATATCGTAGGGACAGAATATTGATGTCAAGAATATCGGTGACCTGAATATCGACCTTAAGGTGAGTAATATCGTTTTTTTTTATATCGAAGTAAGTAATATCGAAGTAAGTAATATCGAAGTAAGTAATATCGTTAGCAAAAATATTGTTAATAATATCGATATTTATATTAGTGTTATGTATTTTAGTATGTATTTTATATGTATGTTTAACATTTTTTGTAATATATTTTTATTATTTTTAAATATATGTATTAAATGTTTAGAAATTAGTAATTTTTTTTAAGTAAATTTTGCGTTTTAGTATCAGAGCGGGTTGTGGGTTTATAGGGGAATAGGGTGGGAAGTAATTTAATTATAATTAATGAATTGATATGTTTTTATTTATTGTTATTGATTATTAATTTATTGTGAAGTAATTAATTGGTAATTATTTTTTTCAATTGATTAATTTATCATTATATTAATTATAATTATTTTTATTTATTTATTGTTATTGTTAATTAATTATTAATTGGTAATTAATTTTTATTAATTGATTAATTTATAATTATATTAATTATAATTAATGTATTATTATTATTTTTTTATTGTTATTGTTAATTAATTTATTGTTAATTTATTATGAATTGGTAATTAATTTTTATTAATTGATTAATTGATAAGTACATTAATTGTGTTCTTTTTTATGTGTAGTGGGTTGTGTGTTTATGGGAGAATAGGGTGGGAAGTAATTTAATGTTTAAGTAAATATTAATTTAATTTTATTGGTATTTATTATTAATTTTTTAGTTAATTAATTATTAATATGTTATTTATTTTACAAAAATTACTTAATTAATAAGTATGTTATTTTAACCCCTACGCTATCCTACGTTTTCCACACTGTTACACTCACTGGAGTTGGAATAGTAATTTTAACCCCTACGCTATCCAACACTTTCCCTACTGTTGCACTCCCTGGAGTGGGAATAGTAATTTTAACCCCTACGCTATCCAACACTTTCCCTACTGTTGCACTCACTGGAGTGGGAATAGTAATTTTTACCCCTACGCTATCCAACACTTTCCCTACTGTTGCACTCACTGGAGTGGGAATAGTAATTTTAACCCCTACGCTATCCAACACTTTCCCTACTGTTGCACTCACTGGAGTGGGAATAGTAATTTTTACCCCTACGCTATCCAACACTTTCCCTACTGTTGCACTCCCTGGAGTGGGAATAGTAATTTTAACCCCTACGCTATCCAACACTTTCCCTACTGTTGCACTCACTGGAGTGGGAATAGTAATTTTTACCCCTACGCTATCCAACACTTTCCCTACTGTTGCACTCACTGGGGTGGGAATAGTAATTTTTACCCCTACGCTATCCAACATTTTCCCTACTGTTGCACTGTTTGGAGTTGAAATAGTAATTTTATTACCTCCGCTATCTAATATTTTTTGTAATATTTTAGTTAATGTAGTATATAATTAATTTAAAAAAGATTAAAAATAATTTTAATTTTTTTAATTTGTTATATATATTTATTTAATTTTTATTTATATTATTGTTTTGTGTATAGATGTATTTATAATTTATATGATATTTAAAAAAAAAATTATATTAAAATAATTATTAAAAATTATTAGTAAGAAAGTATATATATTATATATTATATGTATATGTTTAATTTATTTTTACATTACATATATATTACTTATAATTTTTAAACATTTTAAAATATTTTTAACTATGTTTATTTTAATTATATATATTAATTACTTTATTTTACATTATTTTTTTAACTTAAATAAAAAACAATATTTTTATCAACGATATTTTTGACCGATATTTTTTTCGATATTTTTGTACTTACCATAATGTAGATAGGATGTCGATATTCTTGACTTCGATATTCTTGCGTCGATATTTCTGTAGGTCGATATTCTGACCTTCGATATTCTGTCAGTGATTCGTCAAAGATAGTACGGAATCCCACTCATCAGCGTTTCACATGTGTCCCAAATCATTACATTTAGGCTGTCATTTGTGACCTACAATTGACAACAGGGCTTCTTTTGGGGTCAAATATGTACCACCATGATGCAGGGATGCACCCTGTGACTCAAGTCCCACAACATGAGCTACATGGACGTAAGGGGGAATCACTGCCCATGCTTTCATACTTGATTAATCATAGACATGACACATCTGTGTGTATTAGAATGTATTATTCACGTTCATTGGAGTGTTGAAGCTGTCTTAGTACTGGGACATGCAGACAACACTTTACAATGTTGCCCCGTGGAGGGCCAGCCAGAGTCGTTTAGGGATTGACAAGTTACTCAGAAGGGGAAGAGTCCAGTCCGCAGGCTGATTGCTGTGTCATTGTTGAGCATGCCAAATATGGCAGTCCATGTCGAGGTCCAAGGTTAGTGTCGCAGAGTGTGTCGGGGGACAGTGGAAGGTGTTATTCCAGGGCATGATACAGAGGGCAGACCCAAGCAGAAACAAGCCATATGGCGGAGATGAATGCTACTGCTTCCTCCTTACCACTAAGGCAGTTTCATCCTCATCTTCGTCCTCTGACGTTTCATGTGCCTCACATGTGGGTGGTGGTATTTGGTTTGCGATACAAAAGGGGATGATGGACGGAACGTTTGAGCCAATCAAACACTCACCCCCAGTCAACTGATCTGGGTTTAATCCATCATCATTCTTTAGCTCACTCCACCACCCCAGTTCAGACATGGCCATATGCAAATCAGTCTGACCCTGTGCCTCATGGGAACAGTCCAGCCCGAACTGCCAAGCCATGTCTTCCCTGGACCGGAAACAAGCATCCTAGGACCGGTTTCTGGCATTTCAGCCGTCATCAGCCAGGCTTGCTTGAATCCAGTGGCAAAGTGAGCAAGGGACCCACGTCTGGGCATACCCCCGCCAACTTAGGGCGACCAAAGGGTCAGACTGATTTGCATATGGCCATGTCTGAACTGGGGTGGTATCGGTATTTGGTTTGCAGCACTGTGTGACACTGACACATCAGGGGCCGGAGATGTGGATGTAGAAGTAGCAGCAGCATTCATCTGCGCAATGTCTTGTGGCATCACTCCCATGATGAGGATCTGCAGGGCATGGAAGATCCCATCTACAGCTTTCTCGTGTGCAGCCGTGGTAGCCATTCTTTGCGCCTGCATCCGCTCCATGTTCTCCATGACCCTCCTTATGTTTCCCAAATCACGGATGACATCGCTGTAGCCACTCTGACTAGACAGTTGTTGTTGTCTCCGAGTCATGACTCCAGCGACGCCAGCCATGGATTGTTGGAGGGCATGGGGCGGACTGTGGGTGTCCGTTAGGGTGTGAAAGTGGTCCCTGATGGGACTTAGACACCCACGTATGGCATCTAGTTTGGCTGCCATGAGGTCGAACCCCACCTGCACCTGTTCACCCAGCTCCTTCTGGCAGTCTAACACACGGCGTTGGAACGCCATGTGTTCTTCTGTGAGGTGCTGGGAGCCAGACGCGGTGGTGGGTGCTTCCTGCTGTGTGGTCTGTGCAGGGGGTGGGATCACCTCGATGGTGCTGGGCTGCCCTGCTACTGGAGGTGGGGTGCGGAGGTTGTCCATGAACCGTTGGAGTTCGTCGTAGTCGATGTCCTGGAGGTCGTCTCCATCATCGCTGACGTGATGTAGGGTCTGCTCTGCAGGAGGTGTTGATTGTCCCTCTGCAATGTAAAGGGGAGATGCAGTTTCACAGTGTGTTCCATGTATGTTGACGCATTGGCGGAGTTTACATACAGACTGCATGACAATGTACATTGTGACTGTTTGTGAGGAGATGCCTATTTGATGCGGGACAGTGGACATTTGTACTACATCACGGATGTGAGGTTGTACTCGTACATTGTCATCTCACAGTTTCCTGCTATGCCAGATGTGATTGGCCATTTTGTACACACATGTGGCACCAGTTGTGTCCTGTGTTCTGTTGCGAAAGTGTTGCAGTTTGTACCACATTGTTGTCAATGTTGAGGTGCTCTTATTCTTATGTGTGTGTGCTGCATTGTGGGTGAGTCGCCCCTGCAGCTCTGATTTGGCTGCCCCTTATCCCTTTCAGGCAGTGTGCCTTTGACTTCTGTGCTTCTACAGTGCTGAGATGTTGCGGACTTGGGTGAATTGGGCTCTTGGTCGAGTTGTGACTCTTGGGCATGGTTTGTCCGCAGATGTGTTGTTGACATCAGGGGTTGTTTGTGCACGTGGATGTGTCAGAGTGTGACCTGCTCCTTTCCGGATGTGGTCCACACTCAGTCACCTCAGTGTTGTGGCGTGCACCATGTCATGATAATTGGACTGCAGCCATGCTAATCGTCATGCAGTGTCACTTGCATTGTCAGTGTGGCTCACGGACCTACAGCTTTGCTTGGTTCAGCACATGTGTATGGGTTTGTTGTGAGATTAGTGATGTGTTGGGAGGGCCCCCTCCGGGCACATTGTCGACGGGGGCCTACTTGCTGTTTCTATGTGTGCTGCAGTATGCCAAGGAGATCAGGGACATGATCCAGAGTCATTGTGGGTGTGCAGTGTGCTCTACTTAATTGTGCATGTGTGCCATTGTGCCCATCTCCCCCTGTCCCCCCAGTCCCTGGTCGGTACTCACCGTGTTGATGTTGTGTCAGGTCATGTTGAGCGGTGTCCGGATCCACTACTCCTGGCACCGTATCCCGACTGATGACTGTGGCCACCATTTTCTCCATGTCATCCAGCTCCTGGTGTGCCGCTGGACCCCCACCTCCAATCTGCGTTGCTGCTTTCATGTTGGCATCGAGTTTCTTCTTGGTTTTGCCCTTCACATCATTCCAGCGCCTCATGACCTCTTCCATTGTCCTCCTCAACTCTGCAACTGCATTCACATGGTCCAAGATAGTCTGCCATGTTTGCGTCTTTGTTGCCAATGACACGTTGGAGGTGACGAACAGTTGTTGGTAGTGTTCTATCACCTCCGTAACGATCCTGTTTTCCTGCGGACTGAACCGTGTCTTCCTCTTCCTCTTCTCCTTGGCCTTCCCCAACCCTTTGGTTCCTTGCTGGTCGTCTGTGGGGCTTGTGGGGTTCGCGTTGTCCTCTGCACTCGGTCCGGGTGCATACATGGTGCTACACAGTTTATTTATTTTTTGTCTTTTTTTTTTTTCTGTTTATATAGTGCATTTTCCCGCATGGCACATGGGAATTGCAGGCCTGTCGCTGGTTATCGCTGATTTTTGTATCACGATTTGGGGCATCGCAACTTTTTTCACGTTCGTGTTTCGCATTTTTTCGGCGTCGCGTTAATTTTAACACGGTCATTTGGCGCGTTATCGTGAGACTATCGCATGGTGCCGCCGGGTTGAGAATACAACGTTAACACAGCGTTATTTTCCCGCGATAGACTGCGATGTGCAAAGTTGCGTTAAGCTAATTTTGCGATAATTATCACACGTTCTTGAGAATATCCCCCATGGAGGTTTACAGGATTTACAGATGCAGAACCCAGACCGGATTCGAACCTAGCTCCTCATGTATTATGGTGGCTCGTTTTGAGCTTGTCATGTGTACCCTGTATGTGGCCCTACATTCTTATTATATGCAGAGGAACATTATAGTTTATTAATTAGTTTAGTAAATCAAACACAAGAGAGGTTTTTGTATAGCACAGATTTGATGGTGCTCTAACATGTGATAATGAACAAAAAAATTGCTCAGTGACAAAGTATTTGCCTAGGATCACACAGTTGGTCAAGCAGGGAAGCCGAGATTTATGCCAGCCTTTCCACTTTCACGCTGTGCAATTCAGACACAAGATGGGGATCTGTTACTGACATCAAAGGTTAATATGATGTACTTAATTCTTATAAGAGAAGATTAGTGAATGGGTGACAGGCAGAATCTACATTTTATTTTTAGCAGCGTCACATAGCACGAACCTTTCTCATGGAAAAAAAACGGCACTTCACAACAGACAGAGGCTACTTTGCGTGTTTTTTAGAGATTTGCCGGATTTATAAGACGCAGAGCTCAGAACGGATTTGAACCTGGTACCTCATGTTTCTAACTGGGCCTCGAGCTGAGCCAGGCATCTGGCTCCAGCCTGGTCCGAGCTTTCAGTGGCCCGCCCACCTCTATCAAGACTGTGTAGTCTTCCTTCCACCTCCTGCCTCTTTCATTCACCTCCAGACCCTCCCTGGCCCTTTATCTTACTCCTTCAGGTTAATTTTCGTCCTTGCTTTGTTTCTTTGTCACCAGTCGAGGCCGCCACAATAAAGAGGTGGTGGGGTAGGTGGAGGGGGTGCGGGAGGGGAAGCGCGCGCAGGGGGGGTTATAACAATTAAAAAGAAAAACTTACCTGGAGCTGCCTCCCGCGTCGCACTCGGCATAGTCCTTTCTGGTCCCAGCAAGCACTGGGGCCACGTCACAGACTCCCTGCAATCCCCGCGCAGCTCTCATGGAAGAGAAGCGCAGGGATTGGTCTGAGTGGGCAGGAAAGACGCCCTGCTCAGACCAGGAAGTCTGTGGGGTTTCTCCAGCCCGGATGCTCAATGCAGCCGGGCTGGAGAAACCTAAGTGCGCATGTGTGTTTTGGACGGCCAGCCAAACACATAGGCGCACTTAAGGAGTGCACATGGCACTCCTCCTCCCCATGCCTCGCCCCTCCCTTCGCAAGCTGGCTCAGAGACGGAAAATTAAAAATAAAAACGATGACATTGTTTTATGTTTCATTTACTGGCTCTGAGCTAGGCAGTGGGGCGACGCTCCTCCGCCATTGCGGAGGAGCCGCCACTGTTTGTCACTGTTTTATCATCTTTCGCCTCTCCCATCTTTCTCCCTTTTGTGCCTTTCACTCTCTTGCTCTTGGCTAAAGTCTAAAGTGTTCAAATAAGTGCCGGTCCCCAAAAAGAAATGCTGGTGAGCCCCAGCAGCAACCATTGCTCAAATTAAGCACTGTCTAAGTGACTTTTGAAAATGTATTGTATTGTAATGGAATTTAAATAAGGCATGCGCTCTTTCATTTATTGACAGTTGGATAGCCCAGATCTTGATTTAGTCTTGGGTGGAAAGTAAAATCCTCCATTTTGTATTTCACTTCACTGCGCATGCGTATTAATTTAAAACACATTTTATTTTCAATTCATTTGGGTCACAATGGAGTTATTATTTCAGTTTAGTCACATTATTATTTTATACCAGGTTCACGGTCTAGATCACTTGCGGCTTTGATACTATCATCATTTAAGGTGGTATTCAGGACTTGGATATTAAATGAGTGATATTCCTTCTTTTAGGAACTATCCCCTGACGAGGGGCCCCGCCCGAAATGCATTGGGGTTTCTTTAAATATGTGAAGAAGCCATAACATACTTTATATTGTAATGTGAGGAAAACATTACCTTTGTGGAATAAACAAAGTAAAAAATAGAAGAATAAAAGGAAAAACTTATTTACATTTGTATGTACTTTTTTTCACCACATAAAAAATACATCTAAGGAGTGCCAAGTGGGTTCGTTCTTTTCCTGGTTGGAGAACGCCTTATATTTATTTATACACTCACACCTCAGGATCAGGAGGTGATACCCACAGGCACTCAAAAACTGAGGAATATCGATTAACAAAAGGAATACTGCAATTTGAATCAGGAGTGCGAATGTAAACTACTTTTTTTTCAACTTTATATTTCATGTAACATCCATATAAAAAGTTTCTTTTAGATCTAAACAGGACCTCACATATGAGAAATGGGAGGGTCTTACAGAGATTATATGCAGTAATATTAGTGAGCTGCTGCTGTGTTACAATATTGAAAACACACATCTCTATCCCTGAATATCAGATGTACACACATTTAGAATTTGACCAAAGAGGGCATGAAAGAGCTGAAACCGGATCATAAAATTAAAGCTGTTCCAAACAGGGGCCCCCAAAATGCATTAAGCCCAGGTCCCCTAAAATCCTTAAAACGTCCCTTAGTTTCAGTACTGCACACATGTATTAGATATCACAAAAAATTTGCGATTCCTTAACATTACCTAATAGCGATTTGTAAATTGCAAATCGCTATTAGGTAATGTGACTCCATTCATTCCTATGGCCCTAAAGGCCCATAGGAATGAATGGTATTACGATTCAGCTAATTGCGATTACCAAATTGGTAATCGCAAATAGCTAATACAAATCCAAGGGTGCCTAGGGGCCTAAGGCCTCCAGAAGCACCCCACAAAAAAGGTAAGTGTGCACATGTAAAGCACACACATTGTGCACTACATGGCACTTTGAAAAATGCATTTTTGTGCATTTTTCAAAGCATGCACATATTACCAGCAACTTGAAGTTGATGGTAATTAGCGTTTTCTAAATGCACAGTTCACATTTAGGAAAGGCTACATGCATCGGCATTAGGGAATCGCAAATTGGGATTCCCTAAATGCATTCGCAATGTAGGTAATTGCAAAAAATTGCGAATGCCACAACCTACATGCATAGGATAAAGCACACATGTATTAGATATCATGGGTGTGTCCCTCTATGCACCCCTACTACTGCCATAGTACATTAGGGGTGATGTGGGTATCCCTGTTGCACTTCACTAGTGTAAGCGTGCATTAGATGACATAGGGATGCCTCTTATCCCAGTACTCTAGTAGTACTGGGATAGGAGGTATTAAGGGTGATTGAGGAGCACCTGATGTAATTCCAGTAGTGTAAGAGTACATTAGCGGTCATACGCTAGCCCACATGCACTCTCAGTACTATAAGAGTAGCTTAGGTATTTTGGAGTCGATCCTTAGGGCTTTCAGTACTGCAAGAATAAATTAGGAGTTATGGAGTTGTCCCTCTACTAATGCCAATCCTGTAAAAACACGAGGTTCTGAAGGTGTCCCTTTCCACTCAGGGTATTGGTGTGACCCTTTGCACTTTCAAGACTGCACTAATCAACCATTACAGGCTCTTGTGTCTCCTATGCACGTCCAGTACTGTGCTAACACATCACGTGTGGTCTGGGCATCTCTTAAGCAGCCTGAAGAGGCCTTCCACTTCTATATCAGTGGTAGTCTGGACATTCCCTGTACTAACATATCATGTGTGGTTGAGGGTCTCATGCACTCCCAATAGCGCAATGCTATTGTATCATAGATGGTTTGGTGTCTCCTTGGCGCTCCCGGCACTCTGCCAGTACATCAGATGGTTTAGGGTCCCAGTGGTAGTGTCCTATGGCTTCTTGGGTTGCTGGGGAGCCCCTGTTCACTTGTGTACTGTATAGATGTACATCACCTGTTGACTGGGTAGTAGACATGACATTAGCCTTTTGAATATAATGTTAATAAAGTCATGATTTCATTGAGGTACACTTTTATTATTTCCCTCATAAAGATTGGACTGACAAAGAACCTATAAAAATATTTGCAAAAACAGCAGAGGTAAAACAATTATATTTGTTATCGCTTTGCACGTTGGCCGGCAGCCTAGCTAAGTGCTGCACTTCAATCAGATACCACGACTGTCCGCGAGATGTCGGCTGCCTGTTGCAAAATGGTGGAGCAGGCACCACACACAAGTACACCCCTGCTCCAAGTGCGGTTACAGAGCCTCCTCCAGAAGGCACCAGGCTAGTCCTTTCCAGCTGAGGTTGCATTATGAGTGCATTAACCTAGGTTTGGACATGCTCCTTGAAGCACTCTTTCAGATGCATGTACCTAATATATATATTAAACAAAATACTGTGATAAAATTCACAAAGAATGTCTGGACTAATGAACTGCCCAAGTAACAGTAAATGCCCTTTTACATAAATGAACCGGTGCAGCTTATGTTTCAATCAAATAATATTTAATCCAGTGATCAAAAGTACTCAGCGCTCAAGTGATATGTGAACATGTGCATATACAAGGAAGCAGCAAAATACCATCAAGTTGTACAACTGTTGCAGCCAAATAAAGTAATGCTTTTTCGGGCAATTTCAACTAGACAGAAAAGGTATCTGATCTAAATGCCTGTGATGGCGATGACGTTTCAACCCGTCATTGACTATGAGTTCATCATCAGGATGCTAAAGCATTCAGAGCATAAGTACACAGTTCTGTACATGCAACTACAGGAAAAATTACTAAAGATAATTGAAAACCAAAAAAGTAAGGTAAGCTGCTCAGCTGCTTGCATAAAAACGTACATGCAGGATGGACAGGAATATTTCCCAATCATGAAAGCTACAACAGGTTGCTTACATTGGTGCGTCTACATATCTTTCCTAAATTGGAGAAGGGTTGAAGCAGTCCTAATGGATATAGGGATATTTTTCAAGATGCTAAATGTATAGATGGAGAAGGCCTGTTGCCTTGTTTTTTTCTTTTGACACCTATTTGTCTCCAATTTGATTGTATTCTGGCTGCAGGTCTGCTGAAAGCCACCAGAGATGCAATACGCAACAGATCAAAGATTCTAAACATCATGAAATTTGTAAATCTTAACTCAATTTTTGCAAAGTATTTAGGGGCTCATTATGATGGCGGGCGGACAGTCCGCCCGCCATCATAACGGTGATGGGACCGACCGCCAGACGTGCGGCGGTCCCACCAGTGCAATTAGGATGCGCCCGCCATACTGGCCTTTTACCATTGCGGACGGTGCTGCTGGCTGCAGCACCGTCCACAATGGTAAAAGAGCATGCACAGCATTTCCCTGCACCACGTGGCAGGCACCACGCGGTGCCTGCCACGTGGTGCATGGAACACCCAGTGCCTCCCCCACCCGCCCCCAGAGGGGGCCCACAATGGGCCCCCAAAGCCAATCCCTGCCAGCCTTTCCATGGCGGCATCGCCGCCATGGAAAGGCCTCTCCAACACCCACATCCTAATATGGCGGACGGTACCTGCTAGGCACCGCCACCATATTAGTGGCCCAGCTCCGCCCGGCAGGCAATCGTAACGATTGCCACCGGCGGAAAAGCGGCAGACGGACTTTGCATCCGCCGTGATACCCACCGCCATCCTAATATGGCGGTGGGTACATCTCCTTACGATGGCGGAACGATCGCCGATCGTTCCTCCATCGTAATGAGCCCCTTAGTTTTCTGTGAAAATCCAAATGCTGTTTGAATATAATGATTCCATTTTTTGATTGTAACTACATCAAAGACAATCACAGAAACTAGCATAGTCAGTGGGAAGTGCAGAATTTTCCTCTAGGGAACTTCAACTCCAGTATGGGGACAGTGTGCACAGAAAGTAACAGGGATTACAACAAGACCATTTTCTTATAGCCAGAAGAACATTTCTAAAGGGAAGGGGATTTTTATTTTTATTTCACTTGCAATGTTGTTATTTTCCTATTTTTCCCCATTTTATTTGATCTATAAATGTAATTAATTAATTTGTAATCTATTTAATGAAATTGCCAATTCCTACTTGGTATTGTTTGTAATGTATGCCAAAAGCTGTGCGACCTGCCATGTTGTTCCTTGATAGTTTTTTTCTGTAGTGTTTTGAACATGGCAGGTGGCCCGAGTTATGGCCCATCCACACCAAGTTGGGTGCCGGGATATTGCATTTTACTGAAAAAAATCACAGCTAAAATCTAAGTTATGGTCCTGGCTCAAACGTGCGAAACGACTAATATTCGCCAGTCTGGGTTATCAACGCACACAACACAGACCATAATTTGCGCCGCCCACCATGCTAAAAACACAAATGGGTCAATGCTAGAGAAGCAAAAAAAAAAAAAAAGAGCTATGACGTGAACATAAAGGTGGTTTGCACAAGTTTAGACGTGTGTTGTGTGCTCTAGTAACCAAAGTTGGCTAGTTTCATTGGCTTAGCATTTGATTCAGAAACATAACTCAGCTTTTAAGTGTGTCTTTTTAGTGATATGTGCGTGTGTGTATGGGTGTATATATATATATATATTCTCTAGCTCCTCCAATGTTACACTCCTCAAAGAAACTGCACTCTGCACTCGCTAGTCGATTTTTTTGGAATATATGTTACTGAGTTTTGAATGGACATGAAATTATCAAATAATCATTTCAAACAAAAAGAAAACATACACAATAACAAATCATAGTGATTACGTGAACATTCGGTCACATGTCCTTCTCTCCTCCACCTCTCACCCCCCACCCCCTTATGGTCGACACAACACATAAGGGGGCACATGCATCAAGCCCGCATTTTGCAATTCCCAAATAACTAATTTCACCGATTCGCTATTTGGGAATCGCAAAATGCTATGCATGTAGGAATCACAAAAAATTTGCGATTCCTTAACATTACCTAATAGCGATTTGTAAATTGCAAATCGCTATTAGGTAATGTGACTCCATTCATTCCTATGGCCCTAAAGGCCCATAGGAATGAATGGTATTGCATTCGCTAATTGCGATTACCAAATTGGTAATCGCAAATAGCCAATACAAATCCAAGGGTGCCTAGGGGCCTAAGGCCCCCCAGAAGCACCCCACAAAAAAAGGTAAGTGTGCACATGTAAAGCACACACATTGTGCACTACATGGCACTTTGAAAAATGCATTTTTGTGCATTTTTCAAAGCATGCACATATTACCAGCAACTTGAAGTTGATGGTAATTAGCGTTTTCTAAATGCACAGTTCACATTTAGGAAAGGCTACATGCATCGGCATTAGGGAATCGCAAATTGGGATTCCCTAAATGCATTCGCAATGTAGGTAATTGCAAAAAATTGCGAATGCCACAACCTACATGCATAGGATAAAGCCTTGTTCCATTCGCAAACGGGCCGATTCGCGTTTGCGAACGGGAAAAGGCTTGATGCATGTGCCCCAAGATATTTTACACTATAGAGATGGTCCCCATATCCTCCCCGTTCCTAGGGCAGGGCCTCCTTCGTGTATCCTGAAGCCTTTCAGATATACTGAGTGTATTGCATCTTGCATTTAAGGTGTATTTGTTACTCTGTCCTGCAGCTCAAATCCTGGGTGGGCATATATAAGGGAGATAGCCTTCGCAGTCATACGTCCGTCCAGTAGTCTCCTCTCCAGCGGCGAGTCCTCTTTGGTCTCATCAGAAGGGCTCGTCACCTGTAGGGCCTGTCATAGGTGAAGATATTTAAAGGTCTGTGTCATTGCATCTTATATCCCGTTTGTAGGTGCTCAAAGGGCACTATGCCTTTTGCGTCCCACACGTCCCCTAGTGTCGAGAGGCCGACTACATCCCATTTTTTTAAATCCGGTTGCGTGGTCACAGGGCCAAGTCTTTGATCTTTTTTTTAATCAATGCTCACACGACACTTGCAAAATCACGGACTAATAGGGAACGATGGAAGAAGAGGAAAAGGAGTACATGAAGGAAGGAGGCGGGCAAGAGTGGGAAAAGGAATGCCCAGAAAAATGCCTTAAACAAGGACTCTGAGAAAGCTAACCAGAGGAAAACGCTAACAGCCTGGATTAAGTTGTACATGGAGATTACTTCAACAGACTTGAGGACTCCAAGAGGTGTGATTGCACTGTAGGTGGTGAGTGCACCACAAGCAGGGGAACTGCTGGAGAACCGTGGCTGACTACAGAAAGCAGGAGACACTGATGCTTCAGAGGATGACAGGGAAGGAGAAGACTGGTAGTTTCTACAAACACACCAGAAGCAGCGCCTGTACCTACGGATGACTTGTGGACATGTTTGTAGTGGGAAGATAGCAGAAGCGAGAGGAAAGATGACTAAGGGTGGTGAGATTTTTTTTAGAATGTTTTGTGATTATGGGGGAAAAGGGAGAGAAAGGGAGATTTCATTCACACCAACAGCCTTGTTTTCTTTGGAGCCTGATATGAGCCAGAGATGTAAGAACGTGGTGGTATAAATAGATAAAATACAAGACTAAAGTCTACAGGGACTCTTGCACCAGAATCCATTAAATAAGAGATAAAGCAAACCTGTCACAAGAGCATCAGTTCATTTATGCTTTGGGGTTTACTGTTTCTTCTAATATAAAAAGGGCAGAAGATTTTTATTTTGTGGTTGAGAATGCAAGCCCTTGTAAGATTCACTGAAGTACAAAGAAAGAGAAAGAAGAGCAGAGAAGCGATAGGGGCATATGGAAGAAAGCTCTATAAAGTTTGTTTATCAATACTTAACCGTGATTTCTTTTACTTACGAGGAGCCTGCAAGTGCACTTAGAGGAGAAGATACAAAAGGAGAAGTGACATAGAAATGTGGAAAACAATTGAACTTCTAAGACCTGAAATGAAACAAAATGTAAGACCTCTTTGACCTTATAAACATCGGACTGTTTATTACCCACACACCAATTCACTTCACAACATCTATATGAGGCTATCGATGTACAACCATACGGTGTTTAAGATAAATGTAATATATTCATTGATTGCTTCCAATAATCTACAGGGGCGTAGCTTAGTCAATGAGATTTCGGGGGGGTGAGGGAATCTCAAATTTCTCAACTAAAAAAGCTGTGTACTGCAGGGTGGAGGGATGAGATGGCCAAGGATTGGGCAGGCACGGCCGGGACAGGTAAGAGCAGTGTGGCTGGGCGGGGTGGGGGGTGCACAGACAGAATATCATGTTTAAAATGTCGACATACACAAATATCGAGTTTTAAATATCGTGATACAGAAATATCGACAGGAAGAATATCGTGGTCAAGAATATCGACTTGCAGGTAAGAAATATCGTTTTGGGAAATATTGAAGTTGTTAATATCGTTTGCAAAAATATAGTTGTTTAAAATATCGATGTTTTAATTAGTGTTATGTATTTTAGTATGTATTTTAAAAGTATGTGATCTATTTTTTGTATAAGAATTTGTTTTGTTTTTTAATATATGTGTTACATTTTTAGTAGTTATTAATTTTATCTTAATTAAATTTTGCGTTTTTAAGTTCTGTAGCAGGTTGTGGGTTTATAGGGGAGTAGGGTGGGAAGTAATTTAATCATAATAAATGTATTAATATGTTTAATTTATTAATATTTATTTAATTTATATTTTATAGTGTTAATTGTGGGAGTTATTTTATTATTAAATGTGTATTAATTGGTTGTTAATTATTATTAATTAATTAATTTGTAATGAATTATGTTAATTGTGTGATTTGTTTAGGAGTGGGGGGTGGGGTTTAGGGGAGCATAGGGTGGTAAGTAATTTATTTATAATTAATTAATAATTGTTTGTTAATTAATGCTAATTACTTAATTACAATTTAAATATGGCAATTGTGTAATTAATTTTTGATGTAAGTAGTGGTGTTTATAGTGGTAAAGGGTGGGATGTAAATTCTTTTAAATTAATTAATAAGTTGTTGTTAAATGATATTAATTTATTAATGTAAAATTAGTTATGGAAATTGTGTAATGATGTTTAGGTGTGGGTTGTGGTGTTTATTGGGGTAGAGGGCGGAAAGTAATTTATGTTTAATTATTTAATAATTAGTTGATTATTAATATTAATTTTTCAATTGATAAATACTTATGGTAAGTGTTTATTGTTATTTTGTGTGTGTGTTTTGTTTTTATAGGGGTAACATTTGGGGAGTAAATTAATTTTTATTTGTTTTACATTTTTTAAATTAATAATATTTGTTTAATTGATCATTAATTATGTTAATTATGGAGGTACATTTAAAAAAACAAATTAAATGTGGGTTGTGAATTGTGTGGTGTTATAGGGTAGGAAATAAAAAATATTACATTTATGTAATGAATAATGTTTTTGTTTATAAAAATTGTCTATTAAAAAATAGTTTTTTGTTTTTAAATTATTTTTGAATTTTTTTAAATAATCTTTCTAGGTATTTTTTAGATCTTTTTAACATTCTAATCTGTTTCTATCTTTTGTAATATTTAAAACTTGTATATATGTTTTATTTGTTTGCTTTTTAAAATCTTTTGTGTTGTTGTTAATTTGTTTGTTTTTAGTTTTGAACTGACTCCAGTGGGAATATTAATTTTTACCCCTCCGCTATCCAACACTTTCCCTACTGTTGCATAAACTGGAGTGGGAATAGTAATTTTACCCCTCCGCTATCCAACACTTTCCCTACTGTTGCACTCACTGGAGTGGGAATAGTATTTTTTACTCCTCCGCTATCCAACACTTTCCCTACTGTTGCACCCACTGGAGTACGAATAGTAATTTTTACCCCTCCGCTATCCGACACGTTCCCTACTGTTGCACCCACTGGAGTGGGAATAGTAATTTTTACCCATCCGCTATCTAACACTTTCCCTACTGTTGCACCCCCTGGAAGTGGGAATAGTAATTTTTACCTCTCCGCTATCCAACACTTTCCCTACTGTTGCACCCCCTGGAGTGGGAATAGTCATTTTTACCCTTCCGCTATCTAACATTTTCCCTACTGTTGCACTCACTTGAGTGGGAATATTAAGTTTTACCCCTCCGCTATACAACACTTTCCCTACTGTTGCACTCACTGGAGTGGGAATAATAATTTTTACCCCTCCACTATCCAACATTTTCTTTACTATTGTACTTACTGGAGTGGGAATATTAAGTTTTACCCCTCCGCTATCCAACACTTTCCCTACTGTTGCACTCACTGGAGTGGGAATAGTAATTTTTACCTCTCCTCTATCCGACACTTTCCTTACTGTTGCACCCACTGGAGTGGGAATAGTAATTTTTACCCAACCGCTATCCAACACTTTCCCTACTGTTGCACCCACTGGAGTGGGAATAGTAATTTTTACCTCTCCGCTATCCTACACTTTCCCTACTGTTGCACCCACTGGAGTGGGAATAGTAATTTTTACCCCTCCGCTATCTAACATTTTCCCTACTGTTGCACTCACTGGAGTGGGAATATTAAGTTTTACCCCTCCGCTATCCAACACTTTCTCTACTGTTGCACTCACTGGAGTGGGAATAGTAATTTTTACCCCTCCGCTATCCAACATTTTCCCTACTGTTGCACCCATTGGCGTGGGAATATTAAGTTTTACCCCTCCGCTATCCAACACTTTCCCTACTGTTGCACTCACTGGAGTGGGAATAGTAATTTTTACCCCTCCGCTATCCAACATTTTCTTTACTATTGCACTTACTGGAGTGGGAATATTAAGTTTTACCCCTCCGCTATGCAACACTTTCCCTACTGTTGCACTCACTGGAGTGGGAATAGTAAGTTTTACCCCTCCGCTATCCAACACTTTCACTACTGTTGCACCCACTGGAGTGCAAAATTTAATTTTAAAGACTATTAAATATTTTAATGTTTCAATTTATAATATAATGTTTTTTTATTAGATTTTATGTTATAAGTGTATGTAAATATATATATATATATATATTTATTTGTAAATTTTATATATTTATAAAATAAATTAAAATTAATAGTTTATTAATTGTTTTAAAGGAAATATATATATATCTGTGAGCAAGGACATTTTGTCCGAAACGCGTCAGAGTGCAGCTCTGTAGATAAAACATCACCAGTGCCATATACCTGGGATTCGTGTGGTCTCTGTTTGCCAGGCAGTGTGCGGAAGTGCGGAGACGACGTGTTTTTATCGATATATATATATATATATATATATATATATATATATATATATATATATATATATATAATATTCACTGAAAAAACCACAGGTTTCAGGGACGTTATAGTTAGTTGGACATTTCACTCGTACAAAACCAGAGAAATTCGGCCGTTATAGTTAGTTCAGCTAACTATAACTCGCGCGAGGCGGCGGCGGCAAGCGGTATGTTTGACAATTCCCCAAGTGGGGAGGGTATAACGAGTTTACCTACTAGCAGTCCACCCAATTCCAATTTCAACGTTAGAGAATGGTTTAAAAACCTGGAGAAGCTCATGAAAGCGGAGCAATCTAAGTGGTGGGAGTTCAGGTCCCTCTCTCGATATCTGGAAGTGGGAAGGATACCAAGGGGGCTACGGATAATGCTTGCCCCGAGCTATGAGAACCCTGACCCTCGAATGCTAGCAGAATGGGCGGAATGTAATTTAGAGTCTTCGCGAAGATTAATCGAAATTCTCGTAAAATACGCTGAGACTGATCGCGAAGCTCTACAATTAAAAATCGATGCCTTAAACGCTGACATAGAGAAATTAGAAGTCACGGCTGTGATTACTAAATACCGAGAGGAAATGTTGGCGCGCCTGCACCGGGAAGGGGAGATTATCAAAAAAAGAAAGGCTTTCAAGTTCCAACGGGACAAGTTGGACTACGAACATGGCCAAGTGTTCACCTTTTCGAAAAAATATGACAATGTTAAGGCAACAAGAAAGGTGATTGCTCCTCTTGCTGTTTCAAACGATGCAAGCAATAGTACACCAGCAGCCACGTCAGCCTCGGATCTCAGTTCGGCAATCGACAGTGAGTCCGATAACGAGCAATTAAGGGTCCAATGCTTGGGGTTTCACAAATTCTCCCTGGCCCAGGAGGGCGATTGCTTGCGCCAGGACAGAAGGCAGACACTTCGTCCTCATGCTCCAGGTGCAAAAACCAGCAGCACCGAAATAGGAAACGATGGGAGAGATGACAATGCGGTAACAAACGCAAGTACAAAGCAAACCAACAGAAAACCAACGAAACAATGGAGGCGCAAATAGGATCGACTATTCACAACTATGATTCGCAAACAATCATCAATCTGATGAACATAACCTTAACAGAGAGTGAACTAAACATATTGTCACTTGGATTATCCTTTAGTCCCAAAAGCGATTTCAATTATGCGCAAACCCGCGTCGACATGTACAAATTTGTGCGCAAACTCAAACTGCGCAAATTCCATCTGCTACAAGGGCCACCAAGAAGCAAACAAATTGCAGCACCTGTTCATGAAAACACGAGTCCTTCAATTTTAACAGCTGGCGATATGGGACTGTTGCAAGATCTCCAACAATTGCAGAACGAAAATGATAATGTTGAATCGTCTTATAGCCAAGACTTGGCATCACAGGGTGGTGTTACATCAACCAACTTTAAGCCTAAATCAACATTCTGTCCAGTCATGTTACGGGACAATATCGATGTTTTTCATGACAAGATATCACAGGAACTGAAATGTCTATACAGAAAACAAGGAGGTATAAAAAAGTGCTATACCAGACAAGACAACACGTATTACCAGCTGATGAAAAAGTTGCAGGCCAACGACAATGTAATTATCCGCCAGTCGGATAAAGGCGGCAACGTCGTGTTGTGGCCGAGAGATATGTACATGAACGAAGCAATGAGTCAACTCAATGACAGGGACTGCTACAGACGCAGCACAATGTTAGCTGTTAAAGCTGCGTGGAATACCTTCTATTCGAGTTTGCTGGCATGGAAAAGTGCAGGGTTGCTGACAGTAGATGAATTCAAATTTCTCAAAAATGACCACTCTGTGATGCCAGTTATGTATTTCATACCAAAGATACACAAAGATACATTGAAACCACCAGGAAGGCCTATAATTTCAGCCTGCAGCAGCCTTATGGAAAATGCCAGTAAATATGTGGACTTTTACCTACAGGAGTACGTGAGGGGACTACCATCCTTCATTTTAGATACAGGAGACTTACTGCGAAAGCTAGATGATGTGGTTTGGAATCCTGACTACTTGCTTATTTCATTGGATGTCTCGTCTCTGTATACAAGTATTCATCATAGGGATGGCTTAAAAGCAATTGAGTATTTTTTAAACACCAGACCAATTTGTTTTTTTAAGCATAACAAAATGTTACTGGCTATGATCACAATGTGTCTTGAGAACAATTTCTTCCTTTTTCAAAACCAGGTGTTCCAGCAGGTTAGGGGCGTGGCGATGGGGGCCTGTTTTTCCCCCAGCTATGCCTGCCTGCATATGGGACTGTGGGAAGAACAGGTCCTCAAGCCCACCTATGGTGAAACAATGTCTACCCATGTAATGAGGTGGTATAGATACATTGATGACCTGCTGATAATTTGGAAGGGCTCGGAGGATGGAGCTCTACAATTTATCGAGCAAATCAATAATAATAACTTAAATTTAAAATTTACAGGCCAGATTAGTAATGAGTCCATTTGCTTCCTTGATGTGGAAATTGTAGCCCAGAATAATCAGTTACACACAAGATTGCATAGAAAACCGACGGCTGGGAATGCTGTATTGCATGCGGCAAGTCACCATCCTGCACATCTGATCCGCAGCATTCCCTTTGGGGAAATGCTGCGGATAAGAAGAATTTGCAGTACTGATTTGGATTGTCAAAAAGCACAAAATGAATGCCGAGATAGGTTTCTCAGAAGAGGCTATTCCCTGGAAGTAATCAACAAAGCCATGATTAAAGCAAATGAACAGGGTAGATTTCAGGCGTTGGCTTGTAAACCTAACATCGATCAAAAGCCGACTTCGGATACAGTACAACCATCTAGATTGATTCTCACCTATAGTAACTAGCATCAAACAATACGTAGGATTGTCAATAAGAATTGGGCTTTGGTCAGAAATGACCCAGTTTTAGGTGCCAATTTGACTCGATCACCTAACATCACATTCAGAAAGGCACGCTCGATGAGCAATTCTTTAACTAAAAGCAGCCCCGAGGTGAGAACCAACACATCATGGCTTAATGTAAGTAAAGGGTTCATTAAATGTGCGATATGCAAAGCGTGTAAACATGGAGTTAGCAAAACAGAATATGTTACACCCTTTAGCAACAAACCAATCCGTATCACCAAAAAACTGACCTGCAAGACAGAGTATGCAGTCTATGTGCTGGAGTGTCCTTGTGGCCTGCGCTATGTGGGAAGTACTAAGCTGCAGGTCCATAAGAGGATACTCCAGCACATAAGGGCAATTAACAACGGAGATATGTCATATCCCGTTGCTCGGCACTTTGGGGAACTCCATGCTAAAATGTCACAAGAGCTTAGGTATTACGTTGTGGACTCGGTCCCCCCTCTGAGAAGAGGTGGTGAACGTGAAGGACTTTTAAGGAAACTAGAGACCAAATACATATTGGAGATGGACTGTAAAACACCTCATGGTCTGAATTCCAGTGAGGATTTTTATACGTATCTTTATGGCGGCGGTGCAGGGCACAAAATAAAATAGAATTGCACCAAATCCTGGGTTCGCATCGTCTTTTCCAACGGAGTGAGCAAGAGGCGATTCATTACTATATATATATATATATATATATTCCATAAGAAAACACACTGCCCTTGCAGCATGAAAACAGGCCACTCCAAACGTGCTCAGCAATTTCTTTATTTGAGGCAAAGATAGGCAGGCAGGCATTACGCGTTTCGACTCGGCTGAGTCTTCATCATATGCCACTGTGTCCAGGTGGGTTCGTTAGCATGTTTGAAAACGTAACTAACAACATTGAAAAAGGACAATATCCATTTCTTTCCAATTTTTAAAGAGGCAGTTGCTTTTTTATCTCACAGTTCGCTTTTGTGCAGCAAAGGTGAGTATATCATTTTATTTTTCATCAGGTTAAATCCTTGGAACAAACAGTGTTCATTAAATCTATGTTCCCTTTGTTGCAACATTAATTTGTCATTTTCTTATGTGTTGAAGGACCACAATTCCCATAATGCTATGTAACTGCCGCTTTAGTTCCTTAATGGCATTCAATGTTGGATTTTGGCAAAACCACCCTTGTTTCACTGTGCACCGCTTGCAAACATTGCTTTACAAGGAAAGTTCCATAAACGGGCACAGTAACTCAAAAGAGAGTTCAGCTACCACCGAGTTTTTACACAGTGCATTGGGAAATCCCTTCTGCAAACCCTGGCTGCTACAGAGTTCACTCTCCAAGTAGAGGTGGGCCTCTGATCGTGGCCCTTCCATCAAAACTTCGTTTATGTACAGTGTCACAGCCAGTGGGCGCTCCTTCCATAAAATTCCAAACGACAGTCTGACAATCAGGAGCGCCTCAACCTCACGAGTCGAGGCCCACCTCTACTTGGAGAGTGAACTCTGTAGCAGCCAGGGTTTGCAGAAGGGATTTCCCAATGCACTGCGTGCTCGAGGCTACCAGCTGAAAGGCAAGTGATAAACTGTAAAAAACTCGGTGGTAGCTGAACTCTCTTTTGAGTTACTGTGCCCGTTTATGGAACTTTCCTTGTAAAGCAATGTTTGCAAGCGGTGCACAGTGAAACAAGGGTGGTTTTGCCAAAATCCAACATTGAATGCCATTAAGGAACTAAAGCGGCAGTTACATAGCATTATGGGAATTGTGGTCCTTCAACACATAAGAAAATGACAAATTAATGTTGCAACAAAGGGAACATAGATTTAATGAACACTGTTTGTTCCAAGGATTTAACCTGATGAAAAATAAAATGATATACTCACCTTTGCTGCACAAAAACGAACTGTGAGATAAAAAAGCAACTGCCTCTTTAAAAATTGGAAAGAAATGGATATTGTCCTTTTTCAATGTTGTTAGTTACGTTTTCAAAAATGCTAACGAACCCACCTGGACACAGTGGCATATGATAAAGACTCAGCCGAGTCGAAACGCGTAATGCCTGCCTGCCTATCTTTGCCTCAAATAAAGGAATTGCTGAGCACATTTGGAGTGGCCTGTTTTCATGCTGCAAGGGCAGTGTGTTTTCTTATGGAGTATGTGAGGTGTCTGACACACCTGAGACAGGCCCCGACTCGTGAGGTTGAGGCGCTCCTGATTGTCAGACTGTCGTTTGGATATATATATATATATATATATATATATATATATATATATATTCACTGAAAAAACCATAGGTTTTAGGGACAGTTATAGTTAGTTGGACATTGCACTCGTACAAAACCCGTGAAATTCCCCTGTTATAGTTAGTTCAGCTAACTATAACTCGCGCCCCGCAATGCACTGCTGATGACGTCACATATTACATCACTCATGACATGGTCAGTGACATCACTGATGACATCACTGATGACATCTCAAATGACATCACTGATGACATCACTGATGACATCATCCAGTGACTGTGTGTTTCTGTAAAGTTTAAATATGTTTAATATATATAGGGAAAGGCGTATTGAAGAATGAGTGGGTGTATAAGTGTCTGAATGGATGATTTAGTACGTGAGTGACTGACTCTACAAGTGAGTGATTAAACGTATCTTACTGAATGCATGGGTTAGTGACTAAACTGTGTGAATGTCTGTATCCGTCTGTTTGTTGGTGTGTAAGTGGATGCATGGATTTGCGAATAGCTACATGAGTGTCTATATGGGTTATTGATTGGTTCTCTGAGTATCTGTATGGCTGCCTGAGTGTTTGTGTGGGTGGGGTGTGTGTGACTCCATACATAGATGTGTGAGTGGGTGATTCACTGGGTGCATGATTTCAAGAGTGCATCTGTGATGGACTGCTTGGGTGGGTGAGTGTGTGTATGGGTGTGTTAGTGAGTGAATGTATATCTCAGAGGTACATGTGCGAGTAACTACATATGTAAAAGGCAGTATATATGTGTGTTAGAGTATTTAAATGGCTATAAGTGAGAGTGTGTTATTGTGAGAGTGGCTGTATGGATGCGTGTGTGCTTGTATCAGTTATTGTATAAGAGCGTAAGAATGTGCTAGTATTTGTATGAGTAAGTGAGCTGGTGTGTGTATAACTGTATAGGTGAGTAAATGGGTGTGTGATTAATTTTTGCATGACTGACTAGGTGTGTGAGTACCTCTATGGATGAGTGGCGGTGTGTGAGTGTTTATATAGGTGTATGAGTGCATATGATAGTCCTGTACTGAGTGACTGTAAGTATGAGTGACTGTACAGGTGAGTGAGTGGATGTGTGTGTAGACCTAAGAATCAGTGAGTGGGTATGTAGTTTTTGGTGTTGGAGTGTCTATGGTTTTGAGAATGGCAGTCTGTAATTTAGAGTGGGTGTATCAAAAGTTATATTAGGGTGTGAGAAGATGCATGAAATTATCACATGGATGATGTCATCAGTGATGTCATTTGAGATGTCATCAGTGATGTCATCAGTGATGTCACTGACCATGTCATGAGTGATGTAATATGTGACGTCATCAGCAGTGCATTGCGGGGCGCGAGTTATAGTTAGCTGAACTAACTATAACAGGGGAATTTCACGGGTTTTGTACGAGTGCAATGTCCAACTAACTATAACTGTCCCTAAAACCTATGGTTTTTTCAGTGAATTTCAAAGGTTTTTAAATGCTAATTTCTAACTATAACGTGTCTGAAACCTATGGTTTTTTCAGTGAATTTCAAAGGTTTTTAAATGCTAATTTCTAACTATAACGTGCCTGAAACCTATGGTTTTTTCAGTGAATTTCAAAGGTTTTTAAATGCTAATTTCTAACTATAACGTGCCTGAAACCTATGGTTTTTCAGTGAATTTCAAAGGTTTTTAAATGCTAATTTCTAACTATAACGTGCCTGAAACCTATGGTTTTTTCAGTGAATTTCAAAGGTTTTTAAATGCTAATTTCTAACTATAACGTGCCTGAAACCTATGGTTTTTTCAGTGAATTTCAAAGGTTTTTTAAATGCTAATTTCTAACTATAACGTGCCTGAAAACTATTATTTTTTAAGTGAATTTCAAAGGTTTTTTAAATGCTAGTTTCTAACTATGCCAACAGAGGTAGGACATGTGAAGAAAGAAGAAAAAACTCACAGAAAGAAGCAAAAGATGTGCAGAAAGAACCAACAGAGGAGCAGAAAGAGGCCTTGTTGCAAAATCATCCGGTGCCCACAACTTTTTCAGACGGGTACTGGTGGTAACTGACTCTGACTAACCAGAGCCAGTGCGCGTTTGCACAGTGGTGAAGGGAGGGGGCCTGAGGTGACATGTGTGCAAACGCGCCCCGTGGCGCGTTTTAAGTTGCGGGATTAAGTCCCCTTGAATCCTGAGGGTCCCTGGGGCCCAACTAGCCCCCAGGTACCTACAGTTAGGACCACAGAGCTGAGTTGCAGAGAGGCGTTCCGAGGCCACGCACCTTTTTCACCTCTCTGCAACGCACCTCTGTTGTGCTTACTGAAGGTACCTGGTGGGCTAGTTGGCCCCCAGGATTCAAAGGGAATTAACTCCCCAACTTAAAACGCACCACAGGGCGTGTTTGCGCACATGTCACCTGAGGCCCCGCCCCTCCCTTCACCACAGTGCAAACGCGCCCCGTGGCGCGTTTTAAGTTGGGGATTAGGTCACCTTGAATCCTGAGAGTCCCTGGGGCCCAACCAGCCCACCAGGTACTTCCAGTAAGCACCACAGGCGTGCGTTGCAATGCCTGTAACAAATTGTGCAGTTGTGTTTAGGTAGTGAAGAGGGTCGTGGTGGGGGTAGTGTTTTAGGGTTTAGGGTAGTGCAGTGGTGTTTGTGTAGTGTAGGGGGTCATGCTGGGGGTAGATTTAGGGTTTAGGGTAGTGCAGTGGTGTTTGGGTAGTGTAGGGAGTCGTGCTGGGGGAGTGTTTTAGGGTTTAGGGTAGTACAGTGGTGTTTGGGTAGTGTAGGGGTCGTGCTGGGGTTAGTGTTTTAGGGTTTAGGATTTAGGGTAGTGCAGTGGTGTTTGGGTAGTGTAGGGGATACTGCTGGGGGTAGTGTTTTAGGGTTTAGGGTAGTGCAATGGTGTTTGGGTGTTGTAGGGGGTACTGCTGGGGGAGTGTTTTAGGGTTTAGGGTAGTGCAGTGGTGTTTGGGTAGCGTAGGGGGTACTGCTGGGGGTAGTGTTTTATGGTTTAGGGTAGTGCAGTGGTGTTTGGGTAGTGTAGGGGTTCATGCTGGGGGTAGTTTTTTAGGGTTTAGGGTAGTGCAGTGGTGTTTGTGTAGTGTAGGAGGTCGTGTTTTAGGGTTTAGGGTAGTGCAGTGGTCTTTGGGTAGTGTAGGGAGTCGTGCGGGGGGTATTGTTTTAGGGTTTTAGGATTTAGGGTAGTGCAGTGGTGTTTGGGTAGTGTAGGGGATACTGCTGGGGTAGTGTTTTAGGGATTAGGGTAGTGCATTGGTATTTGGGTAGTGTAGGGGGTCATGCGGGGGGTAGTGTTTTAGGGTTTAGGGCAGTGCAGTGGTGTTTAGGTAGTGTAGGGGGTCATGCTGGGGGGAGTGTTTTAGGGTTTAGGGCAGTGCAGTGGTGTTCGGGTAGTGTAGGGGTCGTGCTGGGGGGACTGTTTTAGGGTTTAGGGCAGTGCAGTCGTGTTCGGGTAGTGTAGGGGGTCGTGCTGGGGAGAGTATTTTAGGGTTTAGGGTAGTGCAGTGGTGTTCGGGTAGTGTAGGGGGTCATGTTGGGGGTAGTGTTCTAGGGTTTAGGGCAGTGCAGTGGTGTTCGGGCAGTGTAGGGGGTCGTGCTGGGGGTGGTGTTTCAGGGTTTAGGGCAGTGCAGTGATGTTCGGGCAGTGTAGGGGGTCGTGCAGGGGTGCTGTTTCAGGGTTTAGGGCAGTGCAGTGGTGTTCGGGCAGTGTAGGGGGTCGTGCAGGGGTGGTGTTTCAGGTTTTAGGGCAGTGGTGTTTGGGCAGTGTAGGGGGTCATGCTGGGGGTGGTGTTTCAGGGTTGGGGCAGTGCAGTGGTGTTCGAGCAGTAAAGGGGGTCATGCTGGGGGTGGTGTTTCAGGGTTTAGGGCAGTGCAGTGGTGTTCGGGCAGTGTAGGGGGCGGTGCAGGGGGTGGTGTTTCAGGGTTTAGGGCAGTGCAGTGGTGTTTGGGCAGTGTAGGGGGTGGTGCAGGGGTGGTGTTTCAGGGTTTAGGGCAGTGCAGTGGTGTTCGGGCAGTGTAGGGGGTCGTGCTGGTAGTGTTTTAGGGTTTAGGGTAGTGCAGTGGTGCTTGTGTAGTGTAGGGGGTCGTGCTGGGGGTAGTGTTTTAGGGTTTAGGGTAGTGCAGTGGTGTTTGTGTAGTGTAGGGGGTCATGTTTTAGGGTAGTGCAGTGGTGTTTGGGTAGTGTAGGGGTCGTGCTTGGGGTAGTGTTTTAGGATTTAGGTTAGTGCAGCTGTGTTTGGGTAGTGTAGGGGGTCGTGCTGGGGGTAGTGTTTTAGGGTTTAGGGTAGTGCAGTGGTGCTTGTGTAGTGTAGGGGGTCGTGCTGGGGGTAGTGTTTTAGGGTTTAGGGTAGTGCAGTGGTGCTTGTGTAGTGTAGGAGGTCATGCTGGGGGTAGTGTTTTAGGGTTTAGGGTAGTGCAGTGGTGTTTGTGTAGTATAGGGGGTCATGTTTTAGGGTAGTGCAGTGGTGTTTGGGTAGTGTAGGGGGTCGTGCTGGTGGTAGTGTTTTGGGATTTAGGTTAGTGCAGTGGTGTTTGGGTAGTGTAGGGGGTCGTGCTGGGGGTAGTGTTTTAGGGTTTAGGATAGTGCAGTGGTGCTTGTGTAGTGTAGGGGGTCGTGCTGGGGGTAGTGTTTTAGGGTTTAAGGTAGTGCAGTGGTGTTTTTGTAGTGTAGGGGGGTCATGTTTTAAGATGCAATGCTCCAATACCTGACCATTCTGACCTACATAAAACTGCAAAAAAACTAAAAATAAAAAGTGTTTTGCACACTTTTGTCATTGGGCTATATGTGGGCTACATCTGGGTAATATTTGTGCTACATTTGGGCTCTTTTTTCACTGGTGGCCATCTTGGAAGACTTCTTTGTTACATTTACTGCAGTCTCCTCAGTAGGAAATGCTTTCAGTTTTTACTTTGATTCCATCAAGAAGGCATTCAGATGTCTCACATCTGCCATAAATTCAGAATGTTAGCACTCTAGTTGCTCATTAGATCACTGGAGTAAAGCTACTGCTCACCAGGGAGTTAACTGGTAGTCTGCTGCTGGTATTGAAAGTGATTGTTTCAGTCTGCATGTCAGACTTTTCTAATGAAATAGAAGAGGATTTGAGATCTCACTTAAAACATGCCCTAAATTTTCTTTCTGCAGCACTAACCATAATTTCTATTTCAAAAAGAACCCCTCATTTTGTTCCTTTTTAAATTAAATGTTTTAAGTGTTACTGGTTTATTCCAATCAAGATGGCTTCAGGTGTGCCATACTTTTGTCATAAGTAAGGCTGTTAGCGCTCTAGTTGTTCTTTAGAACACTCTGGGAAGCTGCAGTAGAACACAAAGGCATCAACTGGCAGGCTGCTCCTGTTGAAATATAACAGGAAGATATTTGAGATCACACTTGAAATATGTCCTAATTTTTCTTTCTACAGCACTAACCATAATTTCTATGACAAAATGAACCCCATCATTTTGTTCCTTTTTAAATTAAATGTTTTAAGTGTTACCAGTTTATTCCAATCAAGATGGCTTCAGGTGTGCCATACTTTTGTCATAAGTAAGGCTGTTAGCGCTCTAGTTGTTCTTTAGAACACTCTGGGAAGCTGCAGTAGAACACAAAGGCATCAACTGGCAGGCTGCTCCTGTTGAAATATAACAGGAAGATATTTGAGATCACACTTGAAACATGTCCTAATTTTTCTTTCTACAGCACTAACCATAATTTCTATGACAAAATGAACCCCATCATTTTGTTCCTTTTTAAATTAAATGTTTTAAGTGTTACCAGTTTATTCCAATCAAGATGGCTTCAGGTGTGCCATACTTTTGTCATAAGTAAGGCTGTTAGCGCTCTAGTTGTTCTTTAGAACACTCTGGGAAGCTGCAGTAGAACACAAAGGCATCAACTGGCAGGCTGCTCCTGTTGAAATATAACAGGAAGATATTTGAGATCACACTTGAAACATGTCCTAATTTTTCTTTCTACAGCACTAACCATAATTTCTATGACAAAATGAACCCCATCATTTTGTTCCTTTATAAATTAAATTGTTTAAGTGTTACCAGTTTATTCCAATCAAGATGGCTTCAGGTGTGCCATACTTTTGTCATAAGTAAGGCTGTTAGCACTCTAGTTATTCTTTAGAACACTCTGGGAAGCTGCAGTAGAACACAAAGGCATCAACTGGCAGGCTGCTCCTGTTGAAATATAACAGGAAGATATTTGAGATCACACTTGAAACATGTCCTAATTTTTCTTTCTACAGCACTAACCATAATTTCTATGACAAAATGAACCCCATCATTTTGTTCCTTTTTAAATTAAATGTTTTAAGTGTTACCAGTTTATTCCAATCAAGATGGCTTCAGGTGTGCCATACTTTTGTCATAAGTAAGGCTGTTAGCGCTCTAGTTGTTCTTTAGAACACTCTGGGAAGCTGCAGTAGAACACAAAGGCATCAACTGGCAGGCTGCTCCTGTTGAAATATAACAGGAAGATATTTGAGATCACACTTGAAACATGTCCTAATTTTTCTTTCTACAGCACTAACCATAATTTCTATGACAAAATGAACCCCATCATTTTGTTCCTTTATAAATTAAATTGTTTAAGTGTTACCAGTTTATTCCAATCAAGATGGCTTCAGGTGTGCCATACTTTTGTCATAAGTAAGGCTGTTAGCACTCTAGTTATTCTTTAGAACACTCTGGGAAGCTGCAGTAGAAGACAAAGGAATCAACTGACAGTCTCTGCCCTTGTTGGATGTACATGTTTTACTGAGAATGTCAGACTTCATTCTCACATGAGTGAGAAAGATAATGTGAATTTACAGAAAATATGCTCTCATTTTAGCTTCTGGAGCACCTTCCAAACCTCCATGGGACAAGCATGAGAAAATAGTGTTCTCTCAAACATGATTCATGATATCCCAGCAGAAGGTTTTTCACATGGTAAAATCACCTTAGAATACACCACAATTCCTAAAATTAGTATGGTACCATCAACAAATAAATTCTAATGTAACTAAAGCCTGTTATCACCCTTTATAGTTCTCCTTTTTGGTGACCCTCAAAATCTTCTATTCACTACAATGCATTTCAATGAGGTACTATCATTTATATTGGTCCCAAGATGGCTGCCAGCAATTCCAGGATGAAGTGCTGACAGCCAATCAGATCTCACGATGACATGTGTGGTTAGGCTCCGCCCAGATATATATGTGACTTTACTTTTGATTTTCTCAGGAACTACTGAACGGATTTACACCATTTAAGCAAAAGGCACGACACTGAACTAAGGGCTACCTCTTTGCCAAATTTGGTGTAATTCCGTTCAGCAGTTCGGGCTGTGGCTGCGACTAAAGGTTCCTATGGAAAAATGAATGGGGAAAACGCATTTTGGGACCCCCCTTTTTTCTCGGCCCCCGCTTGACGTATCACCCCGAGACTTTCAGGATAGGAGCGGACCGGAGTGCCCCAACAAGTTGGAAACTTTCGCGAAGATTCGTCAACCGGCGCCAACGTTATTTCAAATAGAATGTCGCGGATTTCCTATGGATAATAGGTTTTAACTATAACTATCTACTGGCGACCGCCAGTAGATAATATATATATATATATATATATATATATATATATATATATATATATATATATATATTCACTGAAAAAACCACAGGTTTCAGGGACGTTATAGTTAGTTAGACATTTCACTCGTACAAAACCAGAGAAATTCGGCTGTTATAGTTAGTTCAGCTAACTATAACTCGCGCCCCCGCAATGCACTGCTGATGATGCCACATATTACATCATTCATGACATGGTCAGTGACATCACTGATGACATCTCAAATGACATCACTGATGACATCAATGATGACATCATCCAGTGACTGTGTGTTTCTGTAAAGTTTAAATATGTTTTATATATATATAGGCCAAGGTGTATTGAAGAATGAGTGGGTGTATAAGTGTCTGAATGGATGAGTTAGTAGGTGCGTGACTGGCTGTAAAAGTGAGTGATTAAATGTGTCTTACTGAATGCATGGGTTAGTGACTGATGCAGACATTCACACAGTTTAGTTTGTCAGTTGGTGTGTAAGCGATTGCATGGGTTGGTGAGTAGGTAAATGAGGGTCTATATGGGTTATTGATTGGTTGTCTGAGTATCTGTATGGGTGCCTGAGTGCCTGTGTGGGTGGGTGGGGGGGTGTGACTCTGTGCATAGATGTGTGAGTGGGTGATTCACTGGGTGTATGGGTTCAAGAGTGCATCTGTGAAGGGCTGTATGGGTGGGTGAGTATGTGTATGGGTGTGTTGGTGAGTGAATGGATGCCTCAGTGGTACATATGTGAGTAACTGCATATGTGAAAGGCAGTATATATGAGTGTTGGAGTATATAGATGACTATATGTGAGAGTGAGTGATTGTGAGAGTGGCTGTATGGATGAGTGTGTGCTAGTATTAGTTATTGTATAAGAGTGTAAGTATGTGTTAGTATATGTTTGAATAAGTGAGGTGGAGTGTGTATAACTGTATAGGTGAGTAAATGGGAGTGTGATTGATTCTTTGCATGACTGACTAGGTGTGTGAGTAGCTCTATGGATGTGTGGCGGTGTGTGAGTGTCTGTATAGATATGTCAGTGTATACGATAGTGCTGTATTGATGGTTGACTGCAGGTATGAGTGACTGTATGGGTGAATGAGTGGATGTGTGTGTAGACCTAGGAATTAGTGAGTGGGTATGTACTAACTGGCATTGGTGTGTCTATGGTTTCGAAAATGGTAGTCTGTATTTTAGAGTGGGTGTATCAAAGGTTATATTAGGGTATGAGGAGGTGCATCAGATTATCACGTGGATGTTGTCATCAGTGGTGTCATTTGAGATGTCATCAGTGATGTCATCAGTGATGTCACTGACCATGTCATGAATGATGTAATATGTGACGTCATCAGCAGTGTATTGCGGGGGCGCGAGTTATAGTTAGCTGAACAAACTATAACGGCCGAATTTCTCTGGTTTTGTATGAGTGAAATGTCCAACTAACTATAACGTCCCTGAAACCTGTGGTTTTTTCAGTGAATTTCTAAGGTTTTTTAAATGCTAATTTCTAACTATAACGTCCCTGAAACCTATGGTTTCTTCAGTGAATTTCAAAGGTTTTTAAATGCTAATTTCTAACTATAATGTCCCTGAACCTGGTTTTTTTTCAGTGAATTTCAAAGGTTTTTTAAATGCTAATTTCTAACTATGCCTACAAAGGTAGGACATGTGCAGAAAGAGGAAGAAAGGTTAGAAAGAAGCAAGAGAAATGCAGAAAGAGGCAACAGAAGTCCAGAAAGACGAAGAAAGGTGCAGAAAAAGCAAGAGATGTGCACAAAGAACCAACAGAGGAGCAGAAAGAGGCATTGTTGCAAAGTCATCCTGTGTCCCCAACTTTTTGCTGATGGGTACTGGTGGTAACTGACTCTGACTAACCAGGCCTGGAGCCAGTGCTATGCTGAAAGACACTTAGAATACAGTGAAAACACCTACATACACTAGGGTACACTATGGGTTGGGGTGCCCCTGTGATTGGCATGACCTCCCCTGTATGGCCCTAGTACATAATAGGGCAGGGGGATTAAAACTACCTCTAACTAAGAGGTGCAGAAGGAGGCAAAAGAAGTGCAGAAAGAAGCAACACAGGTGCCGAAAGAGGCAAGAGAAGTGTAGAACGGAGCAAGTGAGGTGCAGAAAGAGCCAACAGAGGTACAAAAAGAGGACAGAGAGGTGCAGAAACAGGCAAGGGAAGTGCATAAAGAGGCAAGAGAATTGCTGAAAGAAGCAACAGAGGTGTAGAAAGAAGCAAGAAAAGTGCAGAAAGAGGCAAGTGAGATGCAAAAATAGGCAGGAAAGGTACAGAAAGAGGAAAGACGAGTGCAGAAAGAGACAAAAAGGGTGCAGAAAGAAGCAAATGAGGTGCAGAAAGGGGCAACAGGCGTGCAGAAAGAGGGAAGAGAGGTGCAGAAAAAGGCAAGAAAAGTGCAGAAAGAGGCAAAAGAGGTACATAAAGAGACAACAGGGGTACAGAAAGAAGCAAGACAGGTGCAGAAAGAAGCATGGAAAGTGCAGAATGAAGCAACAGGGGTGAAGAAAGAGGCAAGAGAAGTGCAGAAACAGGCAAAAGAAGAGCACAAAGAGGTAAGAGAATTGCTGAAAGAAGCAACAGAGGTGTAGAAAGAAGCAAGAAAAGTGCAGAAAGAGCCAAGTGAGATGCAAAAACAGGCAGGAAAGGTACAGAAAGAGGGAAGACGAGTGCAGAAAGAGACAACAGGAGTGCAGAAAGAAGCACATGAGTTGCAGAAAGAGGCAACAGACATGCAGAAAGAGGGAAGAGAGGTGCAGAAACAGGCAAGAAAAGTGCAGAAAGAAACAAAAGAGGTACATAAAGAGACAACAGGGGTGCAGAAAGAAGCAAGACAGGTGCAGAAAGAAGCATGGAAAGTGCAGAATGAAGCAACAGGGGTGCAGAAAGAGGCAAGAGAAGTGCAGAAACAGGTAAGAGAAGTGCACAAAGATGCAAGAAAATTCCTGAAAGAAGCAACAGAGGTGTAGAAAGAAGCAAGAAAAGTGCACAACGAGGCAAGAGAATTGCTGAAAGAAGCAACAGGGGTGTAGAAAGAAGCAAGAAAAGTGCAGAAAGAGGCAAGTGAGATGCAAAAACAGGCAGGAAAGGTACAGAAAGAAGGAAGACGAGTGCAGAAAGAGACAACAGGGGTGCAAAAGAAGCACATGAGGCGCAGAAAGAGGCAACAGACGTGCAGAAAGAGGGAAGAAAGGTGCAAAAAAAGGCAAGAAAAGTGCAGAAAGAGGCAAAGAGGTACAAATAGAGACAACAGGGGTGGAGAAAAAAGCAAGACAGGTGCAGAAAGAAGCATGGAAAGTGCAGAATGAAGCAACAGGGATGCAAGGTAAGAGAAGTGCAGAAACAGGCAAGAGAAGTGCACAAAGAGGCAAGAGAATTGCTGAAAGAAGCAACAGAGTTGTAGAAAGAAGCAAGAAAAGTGCAGAAAGAGGCAAGTGAGATGCAAAAACAGGCAGGAAAGGTACAGAAAGAGGTAAGACGAGTGCAGAAAGAGACAACAGGGGTGCAGAAAGAAGCAAATGAGGTGCGGAAAGAGGCAACAGACGTGCAGAAAGAGGGAAGAGAGGTGCAGAAAAAGCCAAGAAAAGTGCAGAAAGAGTCAAAAGAGGAACATAAAGAGACAACAGGGGTGCAGAAAGAAGCAAGACAGGTGCAGAAAGAAGCATGGAAAGTGCAGAATGAAGCAACAGAGGTGCAGAAAAAGGCAAGAGAAGTGCAGAAACAGGCAAGAGATGTGCAGAAAGAGGCAAGAGAATTGCTGAAAGAAGCAACAGAGGTGTAGAAAGAAGCAAGAAAAGTGCACAACGAGGCAAGAGAATTGCTGAAAGAAGCAACAGGGGTGTAGAAAGAAGCAAGAAAAGTGCAGAAAGAGGCAAGTGAGATGCAAAAACAGGCAGGAAAGGTACAGAAAGAAGGAAGACGAGTGCAGAAAGAGACAACAGGGGTGCAAATGAAGCACATGAGGTGCAGAAAGAGGCAACAGACGTTAGGAAAAAGAGGGAAGAAAGGTGTAGAAAAAGGCAAGAAAAGTGCAGAAAGAGGCAAAAGAGGTACATCAAGAGACAACAGGGGTGCAGAAAGAAGCAAGACAGGTGCAGAACGAAGCATGGAAAGTGCAGAATGAAGCAACAGGGATGCAAGGTAAGAAAAGTGCAGAAACAGGCAAGAGAAGTGCAGAAAGAGGCAAGAGAATTGCTGAAAGAAGCAACAGAGGTGTAGAAAGAAGCAAGAAAAGTGCAGAAAGAGGCAAGTGAGATGCAAAAACAGGCAGGAAAGGTACAGAAAGAGGGAAGACGAGTGCAGAAAGAGACAACAGGGGTGCAGAAAGAAGCAAATGAGGTGCAGAAAGAGGCAACAGACGTGCGGAAAGAGGGAAGAGAGGTGCAGAAAAAGCCAAGAAAAGTGCAGAAAGAGGCAAAAGAGGTACATAAAGAGACAACAGGAGTGCAGAAAGAAGCAAGACAGGTGCAGAAAGAAGCATGGAAAGTACAGAATGAAGCAACAGGGGTGCAGAAAGAGGCAAGGGAAGTGTAGAGAGGAGCAAGTGAGATGCAGAAAGAGCAAACAGAGGTGCAAAAAGAGGCAAGAGAGGTGCAGAAACAGGCAAGAGAAGTGCATAAAGAGGCAAGAGAATTGCTGAAAGAAGCAACAGAGGTGTATAAAGAAGCAAGAAAAGTGCAGAAAGAGGCAAGTGAGATGCAAAAACAGGCAGGAAAGGTACAGAAAGAGGGAAGACTAGTGCAGAAAGAGACAACAGGGGTGCAGAAAGAAGCAAATGAGGTGCAGAAAGAGGCAACAGACGTGCGGAAAGAGGGAAGAGAGGTGCAGAAAAAGCCAAGAAGAGTGCAGAAAGAGGCAAAAGACGTACATAAAGAGACAACAGGGGTGCATACAGAAGCAAGACAGGTGCAGAAAGAAGCATGGAAAGTGCAGAATGAAGCAACAGGGGTGCAGAAAGAGGCAAGAGAAGTGTAGAAAGGAGCAAGTGGGGTGCAGAAAGAGCCAACAGAGGTGCAAAAAGAGGCAAGAGAGGTGCAGAAACAGGCAACAGAATTGCTGAAAGAAGCAACAGAGGTGTAGAAAGAAGCAAGAAAAGTGCAGAAAGAGGCAAGTGAGATGCAAAAACAGGCAGCAAAGGTACAGAAAGAGGGAAGACGAGTGCAGAAAGAGACAACAGGGGTGCAGAAAGAAGCACATGAGGTGCAGAAAGAGGCAACAGACGTGCAGAAAGAGGGAAGAGAGGTGCAAAAAAAGGCAAGACAAGTGCATAAAGAGGCAAAAGAGGTACATAAAGAGACAACAGGGGTGCAGAAAGAACCAACACAGGTGCAGAAAGAAGCATGGAAAGTGCAGAATGAAGCAACAGGGTTGCAGAAAGAGGCAAGAGAAGTGCAGAAACAGGCAAGAGAAGTGCACAAAGAGGCAAGAGAATTGCTGAAAGAAGCAACAGAGGTGTAGAAAGAAGCAAGAAAAGTGCAGAAAGAGGCAAGTGAGATGCAAAAACAGGCAGGAAAGGTACAGAAAGAAGGAAGACGAGTACAGAAAGAGACAACGGGTGCAAAAGAAGCACATGAGGCGCAGAAAGAGGCAACAGACGTGCAGAAAGAGGGAAGAAAGGTGCAAAAAAAGGCAAGAAAAGTGCAGAAAGAGGCAAAAGAGGTACATATAGAGACAACAGGGGTGGAGAAAAAAGCAAGACAGGTGCAGAAAGAAGCATGGAAAGTGCAGAATGAAGCAACAGGGATGCAAGGTAAGAGAAGTGCAGAAACAGGCAAGAGAAGTGCACAAAGAGGCAAGAGAATTGCTGAAAGAAGCAACAGAGGTGTAGAAAGAAGCAAGAAAAGTGCAGAAAGAGGCAAGTAAGATGCAAAAACAGGCAGGAAAGGTACAGAAAGAGGGAAGACGAGTGCAGAAAGAGACAACAGGGGTGCAGAAAGAAGCAAATGAGGTGCAGAAAGAGGCAACAGACATGCAGAAAGACGGAAGATAGGTGCAGAAAAAGCCAAGAAAAGTGTAGAAAGAGGCAAAAGAGGTACATAAAGTGATAACAGGGGTGCAGAAAGAAACAAGACAGGTGCAGAAAGAAGCATGGAAAGTGCAGAATGAAGCAACAGGGGTGCAGAAAGAGGCAAGAGAAGTGCACAACGAGGCAAGAGAATTGCTGAAAGAAGCAACAGGGGTGTAGAAAGAAGCAAGAAAAGTGCAGAAAGAGGCAAGTGAGATGCAAAAACAGGCAGGAAAGGTACAGAAAGAAGGAAGACGAGTGCAGAAAGAGACAACAGGGGTGCAAAAGAAGCACATGAGGTGCAGACAGAGGCAGCAGACGTGCAGAAAGAGGGAAGAAAGGTGCAGAAAAAGGCAAGAAAAGTGCAGAAAGAGGCAAAAGAGGTACATAAAGAGACAACAGGGGTGCAGAAAGAAGCAAGACAGGTGCAGAAAGAAGCATGGAAAGTACAGAATGAAGCAACAGGGATGCAAGGTAAGAGAAGTGCAGAAACAGGCAAGAGAAGTGCAGAAAGAGGCAAGAGAATTGCTGAAAGAAGCAACAGAGGTGTAGAAAGAAGCAAGAAAAGTGCAGAAAGAGGCAAGTGAGATGCAAAAACAGGCAGGAAAGGTACAGAAAGAGGGAAGACGAGTGCAGAAAGAGACAACAGGGGTGCAGAAAGAAGCAAATGAGGTGCAGAAAGAGGCAACAGACGTGCGGAAAGAGGGAAGAGAGGTGCAGAAAAAGCCAAGAAAAGTGCAGAAAGAGGCAAAAGAGGTACATAAAGAGACAACAGGAGTGCAGAAAGAAGCAAAACAGGTGCAGAAAGAAGCATGGAAAGTACAGAATGAAGCAACAGGGGTGCAGAAAGAGGCAAGGGAAGTGTAGAAAGGAGCAAGTGAGGTGCAGAAAGAGCCAACAGAGGTGCAAAAAGAGGCAAGAGAGGTGCAGATACAGGCAAGAGAAGTGCATAAAGAGGCAAGAGAATTGCTGAAAGAAGCAACAGAGGTGTAGAAAGAAGCAAGAAAAGTGCAGAAAGAGGCAAGTAAGATGCAAAAACAGGCAGGAAAGGTACAGAAAGAGAGAAGACGAGTGCAGAAAGAGACAACAGGGGTGCAGAAAGAAGCAAATGAGGTGCAGAAAGAGGCAACAGACATGCAGAAAGAGGGAAGAGAGGTGCAGAAAAAGCCAAGAAAAGTGCAGAAGAGGCAAAAAAGGTACATAAAGAGACAACAGGGGTGCAGAAAGAAGCAAGACAGGTGCAGAAAGAAGCATGGAAAGTGCAGAATGAAGCAACAGGGGTGCAGAAAGAGGCAAGAGAAGTGCAGAAAGAGGCAAGAGAAGTGCACAAAGAGGCAAGAGGATTGCTGAAAGTAGCAACAGAGGTGTAGAAAGAAGCTAGAAAAGTGCAGAAAGAGGCAAGTGAGATGCAAAAACAGGCAGGAAAGGTACAGAAAGAGGGAAGACGAGTGCATAAAGAGACAACAGGGGTGCAGAAAGATGCAAATGAGGTGCATAAAGAGGCAACAGACGTGCAGAAAGAGGGAAGAGAGGTGCAGAAAATGGCAAGAAAAGTGCAGAAAGAGGCAACAGAGGTACATAAAGAGACAACAGGGGTGCAGAAAGAACCAACACAGGTGCAGAAAGAAGCATGGAAAGTGCAGAATGAAGCAACAGGGTTGCAGAAAGAGGCAAGAGAAGTGCAGAAACAGGCAAGAGAAGTGCACAAAGAGGCAAGAGAATTGCTGAAAGATGCAACAAAGATGTAGAAAGAAGCAAGAAAAGTGCAGAAAGAGGCAATTGAGATGCAAAAACAGGCAGGAAAGGTACAGAAAGAAGGAAGACGAGTGCAGAAAAAGACATCAGGGGTGTGTGAGAAGTTGGCCTGGTATATGCTGTTCACTAATTAAAGTGGACACCTTGCACCAGGGCAAATCGACTCTTATGGTAGATAGGTTTAAGACAACCTTTTAAAGAAAGCTATCCTAGTGGTAGCTGTGGAGAGCAGCCTTCAGGCTAAGTCTCGGAGGAATGTAAAGCAGCTTGTTTTACCATATAATCTCTTGAATCACCAAATGAAAAGACACCACACAGGTATATATATCAAATATATATGTATTTATTTCTAAATAACTCTCTACTAATCTCTTTATGAGATTAGAAGACAAACATATGCACAAATCAACGTTTCACAATAAGTTAAGCACAAAATATGGCTGGGGCCCTAGGGGCGTACCAGACCATATACTAAGTAAGAGACTTAGGGACAACGACTTGCAGGGAGACAAGGCCTAGGGCCTTCAGAAGTGCTGGGGCCTCACAAAACCACCCAAGGCAGGTAAGTAAAGGACCCACGGGGGACGCGTGCAGTGTAGATACACAGGCGCGGATCGCCGTTGACTTCAATGGGGCAAGTCGCGGTTGGGAATAAAGAGTTTTAGGATACTTCGGGAGAACCTACAAGCAAGTCACTTACAGGGTAAGTAGTTCTAGGGCCCACACCCACAGGAGCACCGTAGTGCTGGAGTTACCTCACCCAGGGAAGCCGGGTGCACAGGTGTCCTTTGGTGTCGGGTCGCGGCGTCGTTTTCAATGGCGAACAAAGAAGACTTGCTGCTTGCGGGAGCTGAAGAAGTGTCCGGTGGAATCCAAGCCTGGATTCTGAAGAAGGATGACCTGAAAGCAGAGGGGACAGTGTTCAAAGTCACTTGGCAGTGACCCGGGGCAAGGAAGATGGATGCCCACCGTCGTCGGTCGCTTCAGGTCGGTTGCGGGTGCCTTGACTCTTCAGCCACGTGGTCCAGGAGGCGTCGACGACGACCAGGAGCTGGATTCGGTGTGTCCCTCGACGTCTGCAGCTGACTGCGGTGTCGGCAACTCGATCGGAGCCAACAAGCCTTGGCAGCCGCAAGTCTCGGGGAGATGAAGAAAAGTCGATGGCGCAGACCAGCAAGGTCTGAGGGACTCACCCAGCGAAGGTAAGTCAGGGCAGGCCTGGAGCAACCAGGGGAGCCCTTTGGTTTCTTTCAGAAGTCTTCTGGGGACCCACAAGCCAGCGGGCAAGGGATCGCAAAGACACCTCGGGCGGAATCACTCAACAGGGGCCCACGGTCACTCGGGACGGTGTAGGCCTCTGATCTTCGGAGGGATTCCTGCTGGAGGTCGGGACCACACGTGGTCCAAAGCACAAGTTCGTAGAACGTTGTGAAGGGGTTGCACTCGACAATAGGGCACGGTACCCAGGGGTCGCGGTTCCTCGTTACTCGTGGGGTCCACTTGCCTCAGCTTCGCTGGGGACTCACGATGGCCTGGGAGAGGTCAGAAAATCCACTTCTTGGGCTGCAGGGACTTCGGACTCCGGCGGGAGCGGCGTAGTTTGCGACCGTCGTTGTCGTTTTGGTGCCTGCCAAGCAGGGGAGTCACTCCTTGACTCCAAGGGAGATTCTTCTGTCTTCCAAAGGTAGTGGAACGTCGAAGGGCCAGGATTCTTCTGTAGAGCGTCGTCCAGGGGTTATCTGCTTTGCAATGGCAAGGTTCCCCCTCTTATACTAAAAAGAGGGGATGGACTAGCTCTATGACCCCACCTATGGGAGGGTCAAGGGAGGGGGTGGCTACACCCACTTCCCTTTGTCCAGTTTCGCGCCAGAGCAGGGGCAGGTAGCCCCTGAGCTGGTTTGAACTGGCATATGCACAGAGGAGCCTTCTGCTCCCCCAGTGCAGGACTTCAAAGCACTCTAAGAGTGCACCCACCCAGCCCCAATACACTAAACCCTGTCTGGAAGGTGGTTACACCTCCCTGTGACAGGATGCCTATTGTTGGGCTTCCTCCACTGTGAGTTTCGGTCATCAGCAGGAGGGCAGCCCAGTGTCTGTGACTGGTGGCATCCATTTTGTGATGCCAGGGCTCTTTAGGATTCTACCGCGTTTCCACAGCAGGTACATGTCTTATCCCTCTAGAAGGGTGGAATGCTACCCCCGCCGCCAATATTGGCGGGGGGTAGTATTCCAAGATGTTTGACACCAAACACGACATGTTTTGATGCAGCCATTCCAAAGTTAGCATTTACCGCGAGGATATAATGCACTCAAATAGTATATGGTTTAACCGCATCCACAAACAGCACCAGAGAATAGACTCTGAGAGCTGCAGAGGGGCCCTGCTCAGGCAGAGGCACCCCCTCACATAGAAGCCAAGCACCCTGCCCTCAGGATTGATAGGGCCTGCCTTAGGGGTGACTGATAGGTTTATATGTGTGTGCAGGAGAGATATAGGAAACCTATATCTCAGTGAGGAGTGCTAGCACCACCTCACCCAGGCTGCAGTAGCAGGCCTGTGGTGTCAGATTTAGTCTGCTTCCCAGGGGTGGCATAATACATGCTGCAGCCCCTGGTAGGCCTGTGAAGTACCTATGCCCTTGGCACCTAAGGTACCATATACTAGGGACTCATAAGGCACCACAGTAACCAATCACTAGTGCACCTAGAGTGCACTCCATGTCATTTAGAGAGAGCAGATAGACTGGGGCCCTGAATAGCAGGATCCCAGTCCAACTAAGTCATAAACCAGCAAAACACCATAAAAAAAGTGGGGGCAACCATATAGTCAGATTCCACCTTCCTACATAACCCCCCCAAACGAAAGGAGATAAGGCTAACCTTGGCCAGTTGAGCCTTTATTGACTAAGTGGCCATATAAGGAAGCACCTGCACTAGCATGGTTGCCCCCTGTCTGATGGTCCACTAAGCAATCCCTCACCCTAAGGGTGTGAGAGGGTCTCCACCATGGGGAATCACTACCTCTGGTGTGCTCTGGTAAAGTGCAAGGCTGGTGAGGTGTCTGAGTAGGGAAGTGAGGCCCTAGGAATGTTGGCCTCAGCTTCCTCAGATCACTGGTCACCATGTATGCCTGTCTTTCCATGACTGAGTTGCATTTTGCTCTAAGGGTCAACCTTTGGCTGCCTACAGCTGGGGGTTGGGTCCCTTTGAATGGACTACTGGAGGGACATGGCAGGTTTGGAACCTTTTGGTCCCAGTTTTGCCCTTGCCTAACAGAGTCCTTCTGGGGGAGGTCCCTACATAAAGGTATGGGGGATCCCTCAGTGGGTTGAGGAATTTTCACCTGGCTAGGGCTACTAGACTGGGTGCCCCTTATCTGCTGATGGGGGGGTTCCTCTGGACAGGGGGCCCTGGGGGTCCACTGACCTCCCTGACCTCTGCAGCCCTGGGCTGACTGAGGCAGGGTAGAGAGGGGCAGTTTACCTGCTCCAGACTGGGTACCACCTTGGAAGGGTCCTCTGCCATCAGGGGTGTGGCCAGGCCAGGCCTGACTACCTCTGGGGCAGTTCCTTCACTAGGGGTAGGGTCAGTTCCCTGAGGAGGCTGACCCTTACCTACTGTCTGGGGGAAGAAGACTTTTCTTCAACCCTTGTGCTCTCTTCTGGGGGAGAGTGGGCCATTCTTCCAGGCTCCATCTCTCCAAAATCTTGGGCTGGGGCTGTGGCCATCACAGCCCCACTAACCTTTACAGGGACACCCAACATCTTCAGATGGGTTTGGTGTTCAATTTCAGCCCAGGCTGAAATTTCCAGATCATTGCCCATCAGGCAATCTACAGGTAAGGTTGGGGACACTGCCACTCTCTTTGGGCCTGTGACCCCCTCCCAGCTGAGATTGACTATGGCCATGGGGTGATCTGTTCTGACACCATCAATGTTGGTCACCTGGTATTTAAACTCAGGTAAAAGCTGGTGAGGGGGACTAGTTTCCCTGCCACCATGGTGACACTAGGCCCTGTGTCCCTAAATGCCACAGCTTTCTGACCATTAATTATTGGCTCCAGTCTGTACCTGCCCAATGCTATGGGACCCATGGTAAAGGTGGCATATCCTATACCACCATCAGAATCTGAGGAGTCTGTTGAGGGGGTCCTGTCTGAACTAGGGCCCACCTCTGTTCCTCTTGCAAAAGCACCTAACTTTTTGGGTGCACTACTCCCAACTGGAGGATTACTACTGGTAGTACCAGGAGGGGTAGTAGTAGTTGTTGGAGGAACATTTTCTTTATTGCCAATCCTGGGACAACTGGGATCAGATTTCCAGTGCCCAGGCTTTTTACAGACATGGCAATAGGGTTTCTTTTCAGGAGAGAAAGGAGTTTGGGACCCACCCCCAGAAGAGGAATTTTGGGGCCCTGTAGTGGACTTATCCTTGGATTTATCCCCACCTTTCTCTTGGGACTTGGTAGAATCTTTCTTGTGGTCACCACCCTGATTCTTAGGCCTTACCCTGGTTCTGACCCATTTGTCTGCCTTCTTTCCCAATTCTTGGGGAGAGGTCAGATCAGAGTCCACCAGGTACTGGTGTAAAAGCTGGTTTTGACAATTATTAAGGATCTGTTCTCTCATCATTAGATTATAAAATCCTTTGAAATCAGTAACCCTACTGCCAACTAGCCAACCCTCCAGAGCCTTGGATGCACAATCTACAAAGTCTGTCCAGTCCTGAGTCTGTGCCTTCTGGGTATCTCTGAACTTCAACCTGTACTGCTCAGTGGTTAAGCCAAACCCATCTATCAGTGCACTCTTCAAGACCTCATAATCATCAGCATCCTCCTCTCTAACAGTGAGGAGCTTGTCTCTTCCTTTATCTGAAAAGGAGAGCCACAAGATTGCTGCCCACTGCTTTTGGGGGACCTGCTGTACTTTACAGGCCCTCTCCATAGCAGTTATCCACTTGTGGATATCATCCCCACTCTGGTAGGGAGGAACAACCTTGCTCAGGTTCCTATGGTCAGGAATATATTCTCTGCCTCTAGGGACACTGTTGCTGCCACCAAGGGGTTCTAACCCCTCTTTTCTAGAAGCTCTCTGGATCTCCAGGGCTTCCCTATCCAGTGCCAACTGCTTGGTTCTGAGGGCCACTCTGGCTTCCTCATACTGGAGCAGTTTGCACCTTCTCTCAGAGGAGGTCTCTCTTAAGGAAAAGTATGAGCTCCTCTGCTGGACAAATTCTCTGCCAGAGTGATAAGAGTGGTCAGATTCCCTGGAAGGGGATCTGTGCCTCTCCTCCTCTCTGTCAGTTCACTTAGGGAGAATTCCTCTGTCCTTTTCAGGCCCCTTGGAGCCTGGCCCTTCAATCACAGAGTCTTGGTCATTCTGATTTTCATCATCTGACCCAGATACTATGACTGACCCACCCACTGATTCAAACCCTTTGGCTCCTAGAGCCAATCTCAGGTCATCTGCTGTCAGCAGATCTATCAGGTGCAGGGTTGAGGGACTCTGTCCTATCCTCAGGTGTCTGTCAACACACATGGCTCTCAAGTCAGAGAAAGCCATGTCCTTATACTGAGGCTGAGTGGATCCACTGGGTCCACCCTTCAAGGACATTCTAGTGTTGTGCAGTGTTGTACTACCTACACTAGTTTGTGGCCTACTGATCCTAGCTTGAGCTGTGGAAAGGGTGTGCTATCCCTTGGCACACAGCTCTAAGTTCAGTAGAACTTATTGCTACTAAGCTTGACTTTATATGTACCTTGAGTACCTATAATGGTTTTCAGTTAGTAATTCAAATAGAGATTTTCTGGTAAAACAATGGCAAGCTGGAATCCCACACGCTGCCCACCAATGTGAGAAGTTGGCCTGGTATATGCTGTTCACTAATTAAAGTGGACACCTTGCACCAGGGCAAATCGACTCTTATGGTAGATAGGTTTAAGACAACCTTTTAAAGAAAGCTATCCTAGTGGTAGCTGTGGAGAGCAGCCTTCAGGCTAAGTCTCGGAGGAATGTAAAGCAGCTTGTTTTACCATATAATCTCTTCAATCACCAAATGAAAAGACACCACACAGGTATATATATCAAATATATATGTATTTATTTCTAAATAACTCTCTACTAATCTCTTTATGAGATTAGAAGACAAACATATGCACAAATCAACGTTTCACAATAAGTTAAGCACAAAATATGGCTGGGGCCCTAGGGGCGTACCAGACCATATACTAAGTAAGAGACTTAGGGACAACGACTTGCAGGGAGACAAGGCCTAGGGCCTTCAGAAGTGCTGGGGCCTCACAAAACCACCCAAGGCAGGTAAGTAAAGGACCCACGGGGGACGCGTGCAGTGTAGATACACAGGCGCGGATCGCCGTTGACTTCAATGGGGCAAGTCGCGGTTGGGAATAAAGAGTTTTAGGATACTTCGGGAGAACCTACAAGCAAGTCACTTAGAGGGTAAGTAGTTCTAGGGCCCACACCCACAGGAGCACCGTAGTGCTGGAGTTACCTCACCCAGGGAAGCCGGGTGCACAGGTGTCCTTTGGTGTCGGGTCGCGGCGTCGTTTTCAATGGCGAACAAAGAAGACTTGCTGCTTGCGGGAGCTGAAGAAGTGTCCGGTGGAATCCAAGCCTGGATTCTGAAGAAGGATGACCTGAAAGCAGAGGGGACAGTGTTCAAAGTCACTTGGCAGTGACCCGGGGCAAGGAAGATGGATGCCCACCGTCGTCGGTCGCTTCAGGTCAGTTGCGGGTGCCTTGACTCTTCAGCCACGTGGTCCAGGAGGCGTCGACAATGACCAGGAGCTGGATTCGGTGTGTCCCTTGACGTCTGCAGCTGACTGCGGTGTCGGCAACTCGATCGGAGCCAACAAGCCTTGGCAGCCGCAAGTCTCGGGGAGATGAAGAAAAGTCGATGGCGCAGACCAGCAAGGTCTGAGGGACTCACCCAGCGAGGGTAAGTCAGGGCAGGCCTGGAGCAACCAGGGGAGCCCTTTGGTTTCTTTCAAAAGTCTTCTGGGGACCCACAAGCCAGCGGGCAAGGGATCGCGAAGACACCTCGGGCGGAATCACTCAACAGGGACCCACGGTCACTCGGGACGGTGTAGGCCTCTGAACTTCGGAGGGATTCCTGCTGGAGGTTGGGACCACACGTGGTTCAAAGCACAAGTTCGTAGAACGTTGTGAAGGGGTTGCACTCGACAATAGGGCACGGTACCCAGGGGTCGCGGTTCCTCGTTACTCGTGGGGTCCACTTGCCTCAGCTTCGCTGGGGACTCACGATGGTCTGGGAGAGGTCAGGAAATCCACTTCTTGGGCTGCAGGGACTTCGGACTCCGGCGGGAGCGGCGTAGTTTGCGACCGTCGTTGTCGTTTTTGGTGCCTGCCAAGCAGGGGAGTCACTCCTTGACTCCAAGGGAGATTCTTCTGTCTTCCAAAGGTAGTGGAACGTCGAAGGGCCAGGATTCTTCTGTAGAGCGTCGTCCAGGGGTTATCTGCTTTGCAATGGCAAGGTTCCCCCTCTTATACTAAAGAGGGGATGGACTAGCTCTATGACCCCACCTATGGGAGGGTCAAGGGAGGGGTGGCTACACCCACTTCCCTTTGTCCAGTTTCACGCCAGAGCAGGGGCAGGTAGCCCCTGAGCTGGTTTGAACTGGCATATGCACAGAGGAGCCTTCTGCTCCCCCAGTGCAGGACTTCAAAGCACTCTAAGAGTGCACCCACCCAGCCCCAATACACTAAACCCTGTCTGGAAGGTGGTTACACCTCCCTGTGACAGGATGCCTATTGTTGGGCTTCCTCCACTGTGAGTTTCGGTCATCAGCAGGAGGGCAGCCCAGTGTCTGTGACTGGTGGCATCCATTTTGTGATGCCAGGGCTCTTTAGGATTCTACCGCGTTTCCACAGCAGGTACATGTCTTATCCCTCTAGAAGGGTGGAATGCTACCCCGCCGCCAAGATTGGCGGGGGGGTAGTATTCCAAGATGTTTGACACCAAACACGACATGTTTTGATGCAGCCATTCCAAAGTTAGCATTTACCGCGAGGATATAATGCACTCAAATAGTATATGGTTTAACCGCATCCACAAACAGCCCCAGAGAATAGACTCTGAGAGCTGCAGAGGGGCCCTGCTCAGGCAGAGGCACCCCCTCACATAGAAGCCAAGCACCCTGCCCTCAGGATTGATAGGGCCTGCCTTAGGGGTGACTGATAGGTTTATATGTGTGTGCAGGAGAGATATAGGAAACCTATATCTCAGTGAGGGGTGCTAGCACCACCTCACCCAGGCTGCAGTAGCAGGCCTGTGGTGTCAGATTTAGTCTGCTTCCCAGGGGTGGCATAATACATGCTGCAGCCCCTGGTAGGCCTGTGAAGTACCTATGCCCTTGGCACCTAAGGTACCATATACTAGGGACTCATAAGGCACCACAGTAACCAATCACTAGTGCACCTAGAGTGCACTCCATGTCATTTAGAGAGAGCAGATAGACTGGGGCCCTGAATAGCAGGATCCCAGTCCAACTAAGTCATAAACCAGCAAAACACCATAAAAAAAAGTGGGGGCAACCATATAGTCAGATTCCACCTTCCTACAGGGTGCAAAAGAAGCACATGAGGCGCAGAAAGAGGCAACAGACGTGCAGAAAAAGGGAAGAAAGGTGCAGAAAAAGGCGAGAAAAGTGCAGAAAGAGGCAAAAGAGGTACATAAAAAGACAACAGGGGTGCAGAAAGAAGCAAGACAGGTGCAGAAAGAAGCATGGAAAGTGCAGAATGAAGCAACAGGGATGCAAGGTAAGAGAAGTGCAGAAACAGGCAAGAGAAGTGCACAAAGGCAAGAGAATTGCCGAAAGAAGCAACAGAGTTGTAGAAAGAAGCAAGAAAAGTGCAGAAAGAGGCAAGTGAGATGCAAAAACAGGCAGGAAAGGTACAGAAAGAGGGAAGACGAGTGCAGAAAGAGACAACAGGGGTGCAGAAAGAAGCAAATGAGGCGCAGAAAGAGGCAACAGACGTGCAGAAAGAGGGAAGAGAGGTGCAGAAAAAGGCAAGAAAAGTGCAGAAAGAGTCAAAAGAGGTACATAAAGAGACAACAGGGGTGCAGAAAGAAGCAAGACAGGTGCAGAAAGAAGCATGGAAAGTGCAGAATGAAGCAACAGAGGTGCAGAAAGAGGCAAGAGAAGTGCAGAAACAGGCAAGAGATGTGCACAAAGAGGCAAGAGAATTTCTGAAAGAAGCAACAGAGGTGTAGAAAGAAGCATGAAAAGTGCAGAAAGAGGCAAGTGAAATGCAAAAACAGGCAGGAAAGGTACAGAAAGAAGGAAGACGAGTGCAGAAAGAGACAACAGGGGTGCAAAAGAAGCACATGAGGTGCAGAAAGAGGCAACAGACGTTAGGATTAAGAGGGAAGAAAGGTGCAGAAAAAGGCAAGAAAAGTGCAGAAAGAGGTACATAAAGAGACAACAGGAGTGCAGAAAGAAGCAAGACAGGTGCAGAAAGAAGCATGGAAAGTGCAGAATGAAGCAACAGGGATGCAAGGTAAGAGAAGTGCAGAAACAGGCAAGAGAAGTGCACAAAGAGGCACTTGGAGTGGGAATAGTAATTTTTACCTCTCCGCTATCCGACACGTTCCCTACTGTTGCACCCACTGGAGTGGGAATAGTAATTTTTACCCATCCGCTATCTAACACTTTCCCTACTGTTGCACCCCGTGGAAGTGGGAATAGTAATTTTTACCTCTCCGCTATCCAACACTTTCCCTACTGTTGCACCCCCTGGAGTGGGAATAGTCATTTTTACACTTCCGCTATCTAACATTTTCCCTACTGTTGCACTCACTTGAGTGGGAATATTAAGTTTTACCCCTCCGCTATACAACACTTTCCCTACTGTTGCACTCACTGGAGTGGGAATAATAATTTTTACCCCTCCACTATCCAACATTTTCTTTACTATTGTACTTACTGGAGTGGGAATATTAAGTTTTACCCCTCCGCTATCCAACACTTTCCCTACTGTTGCACTCACTGGAGTGGGAATAGTAATTTTTACCTCTCCGCTATCCGACACTTTCCTTACTGTTGCACCCACTGGAGTGGGAATAGTAATTTTTACCCATCCGCTATCCAGCACTTTCCCTACTGTTGCACCCACTGGAGTGGGAATAGTAATTTTTACCTCTCCGCTATCCTACACTTTCCCTACTGTTGCACCCACTGGAGTGAAAATAGTAATTTTTACCCCTCCGCTATCTAACATTTTCCCTACTGTTGCACTCACTGGAGTGGGAATATTAAGTTTTACCCCTCCGCTATCCAACACTTTCTCTACTGTTGCACTCACTGGAGTGGGAATAGTAATTTTTACCCCTCCACTATCCAACATTTTCCCTACTGTTGCACCCATTGGCGTGGGAATATTAAGTTTTACCCCTCCGCTATCCAACACTTTCCCTACTGTTGCACTCACTGGAGTGGGAATAGTAATTTTTACCCCTCCGCTATCCAACATTTTCTTTACTATTGCACTTACTGGAGTGGGAATATTAAGTTTTACCCCTCCGCTATGCAACACTTTCCCTACTGTTGCACTCACTGGAGTGGGAATAGTAAGTTTTACCCCTCCGCTATCCAACACTTTCACTACTGTTGCACCCACTGGAGTGCAAAATTTAATTTTAAAGACTATTAAATATTTTAATGTTTCAATTTATAATATAATGTTTTTTTATTAGATTTTATGTTATAAGTGTATGTAAATATATATATATATATATATTTATTTGTAAATTTTTATATATTTATAAAATAAATTAAAATTAATAGTTTATTAATTGTTTTAAAGGAAATATATATATATATATATATATATATATATATAATATTCACTGAAAAAACCACAGGTTTCAGGGACGTTATAGTTAGTTGGACATTTCACTCGTACAAAACCAGAGAAATTCGGCCGTTATAGTTAGTTCAGCTAACTATAACTCGCGCAAGGCGGCGGCAAGCGGTATGTTTGACAATTCCCCAAGTGGGGAGGGTATAACGAGTTTACCTACTAGCAGTCCACCCAATTCCAATTTCAACGTTAGAGAATTGTTTAAAAACCTGGAGAAGCTCATGAAAGCGGAGCAATCTAAGTGGTGGGAGTTCAGGTCCCTCTCTCGATATCTGGAAGTGGGAAGGATACCAAGGGGGCTACGGATAATGCTTGCCCCGAGCTATGAGAACCCTGACCCTCGAATGCTAGCAGAATGGGCGGAATGTAATTTAGAGTCTTCGCGAAGATTAGTCGAAATTCTCGTAAAATACGCTGAGACTGATCGCGAAGCTCTACAATTAAAAATCGACGCCTTAAACGCTGACATAGAGAAATTAGAAGTCACGGCTGTGATTACTAAATACCGAGAGGAAATGTTGGCGCGCCTGCACCGGGAAGAGGAGATTATCAAAAAAGAAAGGCTTTCAAGTTCCAACGGGACAAGTTGGACTACGAACATGGCCAAGTGTTCACCTTTTCGAAAAAATATGACAATGTTAAGGCAACAAGAAAGGTGATTGCTCCTCTTGCTGTTTCAAACGATGCAAGCAATAGTACACCAGCAGCCACGTCAGCCTCGGATCTCAGTTCGGCAATCGACAGTGAGTCCGATAACGAACAATTAAGGGTCCAATGCTTGGGGTTTCACAAATTCTCCCTGGCCCAGGAGGTCGATTGCTTGCGCCAGGACAGAAGGCAGACACTTCGTCCTCATGCTCCAGGTGCAAAAACCAGCAGCACCGCAATAGGAAACGATGGGAGAGACGACAATGCGGTAACAAACGCAAGTACAAAGCAAACCAACAGAAAACCAAAGAAACAATGGAGCGCAAATAGGATCGACTATTCACAACTATGATTCGCAAACAATCATCAATCTGACGAACATAACCTTAACAGAGAGTGAACTAAACATATTGTCACTTGGATTATCCTTTAGTCCCAAAAGCGATTTCAATTATGCGCAAACCCGCGTCGACATGTACAAATTTGTGCGCAAACTCAAACTGCGCAAATTCCATCTGCTACAAGGGCCACCAAGAAGCAAACAAATTGCAGCACCTGTTCATGAAAACACGAGTCCTTCAATTTTAACAGCTGGCGATATGGGACTGTTGCAAGATCTCCAACAATTGCAGAACGAAAATGATAATGTTGAATCGTCTTATAGCCAAGACTTGGCATCACAGGGTGGTGTTACATCAACCAACTTTAAGCCTAAATCAACATTCTGTCCAGTCATGTTACGGGACAATATCGATGTTTTTCATGACAAGATATCACAGGAACTGAAATGTCTATACAGAAAACAAGGAGGTATAAAAAAGTGCTATACCAGACAAGACAACACGTATTACCAGCTGATGAAAAAGTTGCAGGCCAACGACAATGTAATTATCCGCCAGTCGGATAAAGGCGGCAACGTCGTGTTGTGGCCGAGAGATATGTACATGAACAAAGCAATGAGTCAACTCAATGACAGGGACTGCTACAGACGCAGCACAATGTTAGCTGTTAAAGCTGCGTGGAATACCTTCTATTCGAGTTTGCTGGCATGGAAAAGTGCAGGGTTGCTGACAGTAGATGAATTCAAATTTCTCAAACATGACCACCCTGTGATGCCAGTTATGTATTTCATACCAAAGATACACAAAGATACATTGAAACCACCAGGAAGGCCTATAATTTCAGCCTGCAGCAGCCTTATGGAAAATGCCAGTAAATATGTGGACTTTTACCTACAGGAGTACGTGAGGGGACTACCATCCTTCATTTTAGATACAGGAGACATACTGCGAAAGCTAGATGATGTGGTTTGGAATCCTGACTACTTGCTTATTTCATTGGATGTCTCGTCTCTGTATACAAGTATTCATCATAGGGATGGCTTAAAAGCAATTGAGTATTTTTAAACACCAGACCAATTTGTTTTTTTAAGCATAACAAAATGTTACTGGCTATGATCACAATGTGTCTTGAGAACAATTTCTTCCTTTTTCAAAACCAGGTGTTCCAGCAGGTTAGGGGCGTGGCGATGGGGGCCTGTTTTCCCCCGCTATGCCTGCCTGCATATGGGACTATGGGAAGAACAGGTCCTCAAGCACACCTATGGTGAAACAATGTCTACCCATGTAATGAGGTGGTATAGATACATTGATGACCTGCTGATAATTTGGAAGGGCTCGGAGGATGGAGCTCTACAATTTATCGAGCAAATCAATAATAATAACTTAAATTTAAAATTTACAGGCCAGATTAGTAATGAGTCCATTTGCTTCCTTGATGTGGAAATTGTAGCCCAGAATAATCAGTTACACACAAGATTGCATAGAAAACCGACGGCTGGGAATGCTGTATTGCATGCGGCAAGTCACCATCCTGAAATGAAATGAAATGAAATTTGTACTTGTAAAGCGCACTTATACCCCCAAAGGGGTGTCCCGGCGCTGTACGCATACCGCTGTGGAACCCTTCCTGGCTTTTCCCTGTGAAATGTCCACTCCTGGGCACCCCCAAGGTGAAGCCAGGCATCCCAGCGCTGTTGGGGCCGTTGTGGAGATTAAGCAAGCTATTGCCCAGAGTTGCAGAGTGGGACCCATGATTAGAATAGGCACCGAGGCGAGAATTATCAGGTCCGAGGAAATTGAGCCCAAGACCCGCCGAGGCGGGAGTGAACCCTGGTCCCGGGCCAGATCTCTGCATCAGGGTCTGCCGCTCTAACCATTGAGCCACACTTCTCCACTCCTGCACATCTGATCCGCAGCATTCCCTTTGGGGAAATGCTGCGGATAAGAAGAATTTGCAGTACTGATTTGGATTGTCAAAAAGCACAAAATGAATGCCGAGATAGGTTTCTCAGAAGAGGCTATTCCCTGGAAGTAATCAACAAAGCCATGATTAAAGCAAATGAACAGGGTAGATTTCAGGCGTTGGCTTGTAAACCTAACATCGATCAAAAGCCGACTTCGGATACAGTACAACCATCTAGATTGATTCTCACCTATAGTAACTAGCATCAAACAATACGTAGGATTGTCAATAAGAATTGGGCTTTGGTCAGAAATGACCCAGTTTTAGGTGCCAATTTGACTCTATCACCTAACATCACATTCAGAAAGGCACGCTCGATGAGCAATTCTTTAACTAAAAGCAGCCCCGAGGTGAGAACCAACACATCATGGCTTAATGTAAGTAAAGGGTTCATTAAATGTGCGATATGCAAAGCGTGTAAACATGGAGTTAGCAAAACAGAATATGTTACACCCTTTAGCAACAAACCAATCCGTATCACCAAAAAACTGACCTGCAAGACAGAGTATGCAGTCTATGTGCTGGAGTGTCCTTGTGGCCTGCGCTATGTGGGAAGTACTAAGCTGCAGGTCCATAAGAGGATACTCCAGCACATAAGGGCAATTAACAACGGAGATATGTCATATCCCATTGCTCTGCACTTTGGGGAACTCCATGCTAAAATGTCACAAGAGCTTAGGTATTACGTTGTGGACTCGGTCCCCCCTCTGAGAAGAGGTGGTGACCGTGAAGGACTTTTAAGGAAACTAGAGACCAAATACATATTGGAGATGGACTGTAAAACACCTCATGGTCTGAATTCCAGTGAGGATTTTTATACGTATCTTTATGGCGGCGGCGGTGCAGGGCACAAAATAAAATAGAATTGCACCAAATCCTGGGTTCGCATCGTCTTTTCCAACGGAGTGAGCAAGAGGCGATTCATTACTATATATATATATATATATATATATGAAACTCCACAATCCCGTCACTCCAACTCCTCGGAAAACGAGAGTTCAGCTACCACCGAGTTTTTTACACAGTGCATTGGGAAATCCCTTCTGCAAACCCTGGCTGCTACAGAGTTCACTCTCCAAGTAGAGGTGGGCCTCTGATCGTGGCCCTTCCATCAAAACTTCGTTTATGTACAGTGTCACAGCCAGTGGGCGCTCCTTCCATAAAATTCCAAACGACAGTCTGACAATCAGGAGCGCCTCAACCTCACGAGTCGAGGCCCACCTCTACTTGGAGAGTGAACTCTGTAGCAGCCAGGGTTTGCAGAAGGGATTTCCCAATGCACTGCGTGCTCGAGGCTACCAGCTGAAAGGCAAGTGATGAACTGTAAAAAACTCGGTGGTAGCTGAACTCTCTTTTGAGTTACTGTGCCCGTTTATGGAACTTTCCTTGTAAAGCAATGTTTGCAAGCGGTGCACAGTGAAACAAGGGTGGTTTTGCCAAAATCCAACATTGAATGCCATTAAGGAACTAAAGCGGCAGTTACATAGCATTATGGGAATTGTGGTCCTTCAACACATAAGAAAATGACAAATTAATGTTGCAACAAAGGGAACATAGATTTAATGAACACTGTTTGTTCCAAGGATTTAACCTGATGAAAAATAAAATGATATACTCACCTTTGCTGCACAAAAACGAACTGTGAGATAAAAAAGCAACTGCCTCTTTAAAAATTGGAAAGAAATGGATATTGTCCTTTTTCAATGTTGTTAGTTACGTTTTCAAAAATGCTAACGAACCCACCTGGACACAGTGGCATATGATGAAGACTCAGCCGAGTCAAAACGCGTAATGCCTGCCTGCCTATCTTTGCCTCAAATAAAGAAATTGCTGAGCACGTTTGGAGTGGCCTGTTTTCATGCTGCAAGGGCAGTGTGTTTTCTTATGGAATATGTGAGGTGTCTGACACACCTGAGACAGGCCCCGACTCGTGAGGTTGAGGCGCTCCTGATTGTCAGACTGTCGTTTGGATATATATATATATATATATATATATATATATATATATATATATATATATATATATATATTCACTGAAAAAACCACAGGTTTCAGGGACGTTATAGTTAGTTGGACATTTCACTCGTACAAAACCAGAGAAATTCGGCTGTTATAGTTAGTTCAGCTAACTATAACTCGCGCCCCCGCAATGCACTGCTGATGATGCCACATATTACATCATTCATGACATGGTCAGTGACATCACTGATGACATCACTGATGACATCTCAAATGACATCACTGATGACATCACTGATGACATCATCCAGTGACTGTGTGTTTCTGTAAAGTTTAAATATGTTTTATATATATATAGGCCAAGGTGTATTGAAGAATGAGTGGGTGTATAAGTGTCTGAATGGATGAGTTAGTAGGTGCGTGGCTGACTGTATAAGTGAGTGATTAAATGTGTCTTACTGAATGCATGAGGTAGTGACTGATGCAGACATTCACACAGTTTAGTTTGTCAGTTGGTGTGTAAGCGATTGCATGGGTTGGTGAGTAGGTAAATGAGGGTCTATATGGGTTATTGATTGGTTGTCTGAGTATCTGTATGGGTGCCTGAGTGCCTGTGTGGGTGGGTGGGGGTGTGACTCTGTGCATAGATGTGTGAGTGGGTGATTCACTGGGTGTATGGGTTCAAGAGTGCATCTGTGAAGGGCTGTATGGGTGGGTGAGTATGTGTATGGGTGTGTTGGTGAGTGAATGGATGCCTCAGTGGTACATGTGTGAGTAACTGCATATGTGAAAGGCAGTATATATGAGTGTTGGAGTATATAGATGACTATATGTGAGAGGGAGTGATTGTGAGAGTGGCTGTATGGATGAGTGTGTGCTAGTATTAGTTATTGTATAAGAGTGTAAGTATGTGTTAGTATATGTTTGAATAAGTGAGGTGGAGTGTGTATAACTGTATAGGTGAGTAAATGGGAGTGTGATTGATTCTTTGCATGACTGACTAGGTGTGTGAGTAGCTCTATGGATGTGTGGCGGTGTGTGAGTGTCTGTATAGATATGTCAGTGTATACGATAGTGCTGTATTGATGGTTGACTGCAGGTATGAGTGACTGTATGGGTGAATGAGTGGATGTGTGTGTAGACCTAGGAATTAGTGAGTGGGTATGTACTAACTGGCATTGGTGTGTCTATGGTTTCGAAAATGGTAGTCTGTATTTTAGAGTGGGTGTATCAAAGGTTATATTAGGGTATGAGGAGGTGCATCAGATTATCACGTGGATGTTGTCATCAGTGGTGTCATTTGAGATGTCATCAGTGATGTCATCAGTGATGTCACTGACCATGTCATGAATGATGTAATATGTGACGTCATCAGCAGTGTATTGCGGGGCGCGAGTTATAGTTAGCTGAACTAACTATAACGGCCGAATTTCTCTGGTTTTGTATGAGTGAAATGTCCAACTAACTATAACGTCCCTGAAACCTGTGGTTTTTTCAGTGAATTTCTAAGGTTTTTTAAATGCTAATTTCTAACTATAACGTCCCTGAAACCTTTGGTTTCTTCAGTGAATTTCAAAGGTTTTTAAATGCTAATTTCTAACTATAATGTCCCTGAACCTGGTTTTTTTTCAGTGAATTTCAAAGGTTTTTTAAATGCTAATTTCTAACTATGCCTACAAAGGTAGGACATGTGCAGAAAGAGGAAGAAAGGCGTAGAAAGAAGCAAGAGAAATGCAGAAAGAGGCAACAGAAGTCCAGAAAGACGAAGAAAGGTGCAGAAAGAAGCAAGAGATGTGCACAAAGAACCAACAGAGGAGCAGAAAGAGGCCTTGTTGCAAAGTCATCCTGTGTCCCCAACTTTTTGCTGACGGGTACTGGTGGTAACTGACTGACTAACCAGGCCTGGAGCCAGTGCTATGCTGAAAGACACTTAGAATACAGTGAAAACACCTACATACACTAGGGTACACTATGGGTTGGGGTGCCCCTGTGATTGGCATGACCTCCCCTGTATGGCCCTAGTACATAATAGGGCAGGGGGATTAAAACTACCTCTAACTAAGAGGTGCAGAAGGAGGCAAAAGAAGTGCAGAAAGAAGCAACACAGGTGCCGAAAGAGGCAAGAGAAGTGTAGAACGGAGCAAGTGAGGTGCAGAAAGAGCCAACAGAGGTACAAAAAGAGGACAGAGAGGTGCAGAAACAGGCAAGGGAAGTACATAAAGAGGCAAGAGAATTGCTGAAAGAAGCAACAGAGGTGTAGAAAGAAGCAAGAAAAGTGCAGAAAGAGGCAAGTGAGATGCAAAAATAGGCAGGAAAGGTACAGAAAGAGGGAAGACGAGTGCAGAAAGAGACAAAAAGGGTGCAGAAAGAAGCAAATGAGGTGCAGAAAGAGGCAACAGGCGTGCAGAAAGAGGGAAGAGAGGTGCAGAAAAAGGCAAGAAAAGTGCAGAAAGAGGCAAAAGAGGTACAGAAAGAGACAACAGGGGTACAGAAAGAAGCAAGACAGGTGCAGAAAGAAGCATGGAAAGTGCAGAATGAAGCAACAGGGGTGAAGAAAGAGGCAAGAGAAGTGCAGAAACAGGCAAAAGAAGAGCACAAAGAGGCAAGAGAATTGCTGAAAGAAGCAACAGAGGTGTAGAAAGAAGCAAGAAAAGTGCAGAAAGAGCCAAGTGAGATGCAAAAACAGGCAGGAAAGGTACAGAAAGAGGGAAGACGAGTGCAGAAAGAGACAACAGGAGTGCAGAAAGAAGCACATGAGTTGCAGAAAGAGGCAACAGATGTGCAGAAAGAGGGAAGAGAGGTGCAGAAACAGGCAAGAAAAGTGCAGAAAGAAACAAAAGAGGTACATAAAGAGACAACAGGGGTGCAGAAAGAAGCAAGACAGGTGCAGAAAGAAGCATGGAAAGTGCAGAATGAAGCAACAGGGGTGCAGAAAGAGGCAAGAGAAGTGCAGAAACAGGTAAGAGAAGTGCACAAAGATGCAAGAAAATTCCTGAAAGAAGCAACAGAGGTGTAGAAAGAAGCAAGAAAAGTGCACAACGAGGCAAGAGAATTGCTGAAAGAAGCAACAGGGGTGTAGAAAGAAGCAAGAAAAGTGCAGAAAGAGGCAAGTGAGATGCAAAAACAGGCAGGAAAGGTACAGAAAGAAGGAAGACGAGTGCAGAAAGAGACAACAGGGGTGCAAAAGAAGCACATGAGGCGCAGAAAGAGGCAACAGACGTGCAGAAAGAGGGAAGAAAGGTGCAAAAAAAGGCAAGAAAAGTGCAGAAAGAGGCAAAAGAGGTACATATAGAGACAACAGGGGTGGAGAAAAAAGCAAGACAGGTGCAGAAAGAAGCATGGAAAGTGCAGAATGAAGCAACAGGGATGCAAGGTAAGAGAAGTGCAGAAACAGGCAAGAGAAGTGCACAAAGAGGCAAGAGAATTGCTGAAAGAAGCAACAGAGTTGTAGAAAGAAGCAAGAAAAGTGCAGAAAGAGGCAAGTGAGATGCAAAAACAGGCAGGAAAGGTACAGAAAGAGGTAAGACGAGTGCAGAAAGAGACAACAGGGGTGCAGAAAGAAGCAAATGAGGTGCGGAAAGAGGCAACAGACGTGCAGAAAGAGGGAAGAGAGGTGCAGAAAAAGGCAAGAAAAGTGCAGAAAGAGTCAAAAGAGGTACATAAAGAGACAACAGGGGTGCAGAAAGAAGCAAGACAGGTGCAGAAAGAAGGATGGAAAGTGCAGAATGAAGCAACAGAGGTGCAGAAAAAGGCAAGAGAAGTGCAGAAACAGGCAAGAGATGTGCACAAAGAGGCAAGAGAATTGCTGAAAGAAGCAACAGAGGTGTAGAAAGATCAAGAAAAGTGCACAACGAGGCAAGAGAATTGCTGAAAGAAGCAACAGGGGTGTAGAAAGAAGCAAGAAAAGTGCAGAAAGAGGCAAGTGAGATGCAAAAACAGGCAGGAAAGGTACAGAAAGAAGGAAGACGAGTGCAGAAAGAGACAACAGGGGTGCAAATGAAGCACATGAGGTGCAGAAAGAGGCAACAGACGTTAGGAAAAAGAGGGAAGAAAGGTGCAGAAAAAGCCAAGAAGAGTGCAGAAAGAGGCAAAAGTTGTACATAAAGAGACAACAGGGGTGCATAAAGAAGCAAGACAGGTGCAGAAAGAAGCATGGAAAGTACAGAATGAAGCAACAGGGGTGCAGAAAGAGGCAAGGGAAGTGTAGAGAGGAGCAAGTGAGGTGCAGAAAGAGCAAACAGAGGTGCAAAAAGAGGCAAGAGAGGTGTAGAAACAGGCAAGAGAAGTGCATAAAGAGGCAAGAGAATTGCTGAAAGAAGCAACAGAGGTGTATAAAGAAGCAAGAAAAGTGCAGAAAGAGGCAAGTGAGATGCAAAAACAGGCAGGAAAGGTACAGAAAGAGGGAAGACTAGTGCAGAAAGAGACAACAGGGGTGCAGAAAGAAGCAAATGAGGTGCAGAAAGAGGCAACAGACGTGCGGAAAGAGGGAAGAGAGGTGCAGAAAAAGCCAAGAAGAGTGCAGAAAGATGCAAAAGTTGTACATAAAGAGACAACAGGGGTGCATAAAGAAGCAAGACAGGTGCAGAAAGAAGCATGGAAAGTGCAGAATGAAGCAACAGGGGTGCAGATAGAGGCAAGAGAAGTGTAGAAAGGAGCAAGTGGGGTGCAGAAAGAGCCAACAGAGGTGCAAAAAGAGGCAAGAGAGGTGCAGAAACAGGCAACAGAATTGCTGAAAGAAGCAACAGAGGTGTAGAAAGAAGCAAGAAAAGTGCAGAAAGAGGCAAGTGAGATGCAAAAACAGGCAGCAAAGGTACAGAAAGAGGGAAGACGAGTGCAGAAAGAGACAACAGGGGTGCAGAAAGAAGCACATGAGGTGCAGAAAGAGGCAACAGATGTGCAGAAAGAGGGAAGAGAGGTGCAGAAAAAGGCAAGAAAAGTGCATAAAGAGGCAAAAGAGGTACATAAAGAGACAACAGGGGTGCAGAAAGAACCAACACAGGTGCAGAAAGAAGCATGGAAAGTGCAGAATGAAGCAACAGGGTTGCAGAAAGAGGCAAGAGAAGTGCAGAAACAGGCAAGAGAAGTGCACAAAGAGGCAAGAGAATTGCTGAAAGAAGCAACAGAGGTGTAGAAAGAAGCAAGAAAAGTGCAGAAAGAGGCAAGTGAGATGCAAAAACAGGCAGGAAAGGTACAGAAAGAAGGAAGACGAGTGCAGAAAGAGACAACGGGTGCAAAAGAAGCACATGAGGCGCAGAAAGAGGCAACAGACGTGCAGAAAGAGGGAAGAAAGGTGCAAAAAAAGGCAAGAAAAGTGCAGAAAGAGGCAAAAGAGGTACATATAGAGACAACAGGGGTGGAGAAAAAAGCAAGACAAGTGCAGAAAGAAGCATGGAAAGTGCAGAATGAAGCAACAGGGATGCAAGGTAAGAGAAGTGCAGAAACAGGCAAGAGAAGTGCACAAAGAGGCAAGAGAATTGCTGAAAGTAGCAACAGAGGTGTAGAAAGAAGCTAGAAAAGTGCAGAAAGAGGCAAGTGAGATGCAAAAACAGGCAGGAAAGGTACAGAAAGAGGGAAGACGAGTGCAGAAAGAGACAACAGGGGTGCAGAAAGAAGCAAATGAGTTGCTGAAGAGGCAACAGAAGTGCAGAAAGAGGGAAGAGAGGTGCAGAAAAAGGCAAGAAAAGTGCAGAAAGAGGCAGAAGAGGTACATAAAGAGACAACGGGTGCAGAAAGAAGCAAGACAGGTGCAGAAAGAAGCATGGAAAGTGCAGAATGAAGCAACAGGGGTGCAGAAAGAGGCAAGAGAAGTGTAGAAAGGAGCACGTGAGGTGCAGAAAGAGCCAACAGAGGTGCAAAAAGAGGCAAGAGAGGTGCAGAAACAGGCAAGAGAAGTGCAGAAAGAGGCAAGAGAATTGCTGAAAGAAGCAACAGAGGTGTAGAAAGAAGCAAGAAAAGTGCAGAAAGAGGCAAGTAAGATGCAAAAACAGGCAGGAAAGGTACAGAAAGAGGGAAGACGAGTGCAGAAAGAGACAACAGGGGTGCAGAAAGAAGCAAATGAGGTGCAGAAAGAGGCAACAGACATGCAGAAAGACGGAAGATAGGTGCAGAAAAAGCCAAGAAAAGTGTAGAAAGAGGCAAAAGAGGTACATAAAGTGACAACAGGGGTGCAGAAAGAAGCAAGACAGGTGCAGAAAGAAGTATGGAAAGTGCAGAATGAAGCAACAGGGGTGCAGAAAGAGGCAAGAGAAGTGCACAACGAGGCAAGAGAATTGCTGAAAGAAGCAACAGGGGTGTAGAAAGAAGCAAGAAAAGTGCAGAAAGAGGCAAGTGAGATGCAAAAACAGGCAGGAAAGGTACAGAAAGAAGGAAGACGAGTGCAGAAAGAGACAACAGGGGTGCAAAAGAAGCACATGAGGTGCAGACAGAGGCAGCAGACGTGCAGAAAGAGGGAAGAAAGGTGCAGAAAAAGGCAAGAAAAGTGCAGAAAGAGGCAAAAGAGGTACATAAAGAGACAACAGGGGTGCAGAAAGAAGCAAGACAGGTGCAGAAAGAAGCATGGAAAGTACAGAATGAAGCAACAGGGATGCAAGGTAAGAGAAGTGCAGAAACAGGCAAGAAAAGTGCAGAAAGAGGCAAGAGAATTGCTGAAAGAAGCAACAGAGGTGTAGAAAGAAGCAAGAAAAGTGCAGAAAGAGGCAAGTGAGATGCAAAAACAGGCAGGAAAGGTACAGAAAGAGGGAAGACGAGTGCAGAAAGAGACAACAGGGGTGCAGAAAGAAGCAAATGAGGTGCAGAAAGAGGCAACAGACGTGCGGAAAGAGGGAAGAGAGGTGCAGAAAAAGCCAAGAAAAGTGCAGAAGAGGCAAAAGAAGTACATAAAGAGACAACAGGGGTGCAGAAAGAACCAACACAGGTGCAGAAAGAAGCATGGAAAGTGCAGAATGAAGCAACAGGGTTGCAGAAAGAGGCAAGAGAAGTGCAGAAACAGGCAAGAGAAGTGCACAAAGAGGCAAGAGAATTGCTGAAAGATGCAACAAAGATGTAGAAAGAAGCAAGAAAAGTGCAGAAAGAGGCAATTGAGATGCAAAAACAGGCAGGAATGGTACAGAAAGAAGGAAGACGAGTGCAGAAAGAGACATCAGGGGTGCAAAAGAAGCACATGAGGCGCAGAAAGAGGCAACAGACGTGCAGAAAGAGGGAAGAAAGGTGCAGAAAAAGGCGAGAAAAGTGCAGAAAGAGGCAAAAGAGGTACATAAAGAGACAACAGGGGTGCAGAAAGAAGCAAGACAGGTGCAGAAAGAAGCATGGAAAGTGCACAATGAAGCAACAGGGATGCAAGGTAAGAGAAGTGCAGAAACAGGCAAGAGAAGTGCACAAAGGCAAGAGAATTGCTGAAAGAAGCAACAGAGTTGTAGAAAGAAGCAAGAAAAGTGCAGAAAGAGGCAAGTGAGATGCAAAAACAGGCAGGAAAGGTACAGAAAGAGGGAAGACGAGTGCAGAAAGAGACAACAGGGGTGCAGAAAGAAGCAAATGAGGCGCGGAAAGAGGCAACAGACGTGCAGAAAGAGGGAAGAGAGGTGCAGAAAAAGGCAAGAAAAGTGCAGAAAGAGTCAAAAGAGGTACATAAAGAGACAACAGGGGTGCAGAAAGAAGCAAGACAGGTGCAGAAAGAAGCATGGAAAGTGCAGAATGAAGCAACAGAGGTGCAGAAAGAGGCAAGAGAAGTGCAGAAACAGGCAAGAGATGTGCACAAAGAGGCAAGAGAATTTCTGAAAGAAGCAACAGAGGTGTAGAAAGAAGCTTGAAAAGTGCAGAAAGAGGCAAGTGAGATGCAAAAACAGGCAGGAAAGGTACAGAAAGAAGGAAGACGAGTGCAGAAAGAGACAACAGGGGTGCAAAAGAAGCACATGAGGTGCAGAAAGAGGCAACAGACGTTAGGATTAAGAGGGAAGAAAGGTGCAGAAAAAGGCAAGAAAAGTGCAGAAAGAGGTACATAAAGAGACAGCAGGGGTGCAGAAAGAAGCAAGACAGGTGCAGAAAGAAGCATGGAAAGTGCAGAATGAAGCAACAGGGATGCAAGGTAAGAGAAGTGCAGAAACAGGCAAGAGAAGTGCACAAAGAGGCTCTTGGAGTGGGAATAGTAATTTTTACCTCTCCGCTATCTGACACGTTCCCTACTGTTGCACCCACTGGAGTGGGAATAGTAATTTTTACCCATCTGCTATCTAACACTTTCCCCACTGTTGCACCCCTGGAAGTGGGAATAGTAATTTTTACCTCTCCGCTATCCAACACTTTCCCTACTGTTGCACCCCTGGAGTGGGAATAGTCATTTTTACCCTTCCGCTATCTAACATTTTCCCTACTGTTGCACTCACTTGAGTGGGAATATTAAGTTTTACCCCTCCGCTATACAACACTTTCCCTACTGTTGCACTCACTGGAGTGGGAATAATAATTTTTACCCCTCCACTATCCAACATTTTCTTTACTATTGTACTTACTGGAGTGGGAATATTAAGTTTTACCCCTCCGCTATCCAACACTTTCCCTACTGTTGCACTCACTGGAGTGGGAATAGTAATTTTTACCTCTCCGCTATCCGACACTTTCCTTACTGTTGCACCCACTGGAGTGGGAATAGTAATTTTTACCCATCCGCTATCCAACACTTTCCCTACTGTTGCACCCACTGGAGTGGGAATAGTAATTTTTACCTCTCCGCTATCCTACACTTTCCCTACTGTTGCACCCACTGGAGTGGGAATAGTAATTTTTACCCCTCCGCTATCTAACATTTTCCCTACTGTTGCACTCACTGGAGTGGGAATATTAAGTTTTACCCCTCCGCTATCCAACACTTTCTCTACTGTTGCACTCACTGGAGTGGGAATAGTAATTTTTACCCCTCCGCTATCCAACATTTTCCCTACTGTTGCACCCATTGGCGTGGGAATATTAAGTTTTACCCCTCCGCTATCCAACACTTTCCCTACTGTTGCACTCACTGGAGTGGGAATAGTAATTTTTACCCCTCCGCTATCCAACATTTTCTTTACTATTGCACTTACTGGAGTGGGAATATTAAGTTTTACCCCTCCGCTATGCAACACTTTCCCTACTGTTGCACTCACTGGAGTGGGAATAGTAAGTTTTACCCCTCCGCTAGCCAACACTTTCACTACTGTTGCACCCACTGGAGTGCAAAATTTAATTTTAAAGACTATTAAATATTTTAATGTTTCAATTTATAATATAATGTTTTTTTTATTAGATTTTATGTTATAAGTGTATGTAAATATATATATATATATATATATATATTTATTTGTAAATTTTTATATATTTATAAAATAAATTAAAATTAATAGTTTATTAATTGTTTTAAAGGAAATATATATATATATATATATATATATATATATATATATATATATATAATATTCACTGAAAAAACCACAGGTTTCAGGGACGTTATAGTTAGTTGGACATTTCACTCGTACAAAACCAGAGAAATTCGGCCGTTATAGTTAGTTCAGCTAACTATAACTCGCGTGAGCGGCGGCAAGCGGTATGTTTGACAATTCCCCAAGTGGGGAGGGTATAACGAGTTTACCTACTAGCAGTCCACCCAATTCCAATTTCAACGTTAGAGAATTGTTTAAAAACCTGGAGAAGCTCATGAAAGCGGAGCAATCTAAGTGGTGGGAGTTCAGGTCCCTCTCTCGATATCTGGAAGTGGGAAGGATACCAAGGGGGCTACGGATAATGCTTGCCCCGAGCTATGAGAACCCTGACCCTCGAATGCTAGCAGAATGGGCGGAATGTAATTTAGAGTCTTCGCGAAGATTAGTCGAAATTCTCGTAAAATACGCTGAGACTGATCGCGAAGCTCTACAATTAAAAATCGACGCCTTAAACGCTGACATAGAGAAATTAGAAGTCACGGCTGTGATTACTAAATACCGAGAGGAAATGTTGGCGCGCCTGCACCGGGAAGAGGAGATTATCAAAAAAGAAAGGCTTTCAAGTTCCAACGGGACAAGTTGGACTACGAACATGGCCAAGTGTTCACCTTTTCGAAAAAATATGACAATGTTAAGGCAACAAGAAAGGTGATTGCTCCTCTTGCTGTTTCAAACGATGCAAGCAATAGTACACCAGCAGCCACGTCAGCCTCGGATCTCAGTTCGGCAATCGACAGTGAGTCCGATAACGAACAATTAAGGGTCCAATGCTTGGGGTTTCACAAATTCTCCCTGGCCCAGGAGGTCGATTGCTTGCGCCAGGACAGAAGGCAGACACTTCGTCCTCATGCTCCAGGTGCAAAAACCAGCAGCACCGCAATAGGAAACGATGGGAGAGACGACAATGCGGTAACAAACGCAAGTACAAAGCAAACCAACAGAAAACCAAAGAAACAATGGAGGCGCAAATAGGATCGACTATTCACAACTATGATTCGCAAACAATCATCAATCTGACGAACATAACCTTAACAGAGAGTGAACTAAACATATTGTCACTTGGATTATCCTTTAGTCCCAAAAGCGATTTCAATTATGCGCAAACCCGCGTCGACATGTACAAATTCGTGCGCAAACTCAAACTGCGCAAATTCCATCTGCTACAAGGGCCACCAAGAAGCAAACAAATTGCAGCACCTGTTCATGAAAACACGAGTCCTTCAATTTTAACAGCTGGCGATATGGGACTGTTGCAAGATCTCCAACAATTGCAGAACGAAAATGATAATGTTGAATCGTCTTATAGCCAAGACTTGGCATCACAGGGTGGTGTTACATCAACCAACTTTAAGCCTAAATCAACATTCTGTCCAGTCATGTTACGGGACAATATCGATGTTTTTCATGACAAGATATCACAGGAACTGAAATGTCTATACAGAAAACAAGGAGGTATAAAAAAGTGCTATACCAGACAAGACAACACGTATTACCAGCTGATGAAAAAGTTGCAGGCCAACGACAATGTAATTATCCGCCAGTCGGATAAAGGCGGCAACGTCGTGTTGTGGCCGAGAGATATGTACATGAACGAAGCAATGAGTCAACTCAATGACAGGGACTGCTACAGACGCAGCACAATGTTAGCTGTTAAAGCTGCGTGGAATACCTTCTATTCGAGTTTGCTGGCATGGAAAAGTGCAGGGTTGCTGACAGTAGATGAATTCAAATTTCTCAAACATGACCACCCTGTGATGCCAGTTATGTATTTCATACCAAAGATACACAAAGATACATTGAAACCACCAGGAAGGCCTATAATTTCAGCCTGCAGCAGCCTTATGGAAAATGCCAGTAAATATGTGGACTTTTACCTACAGGAGTACGTGAGGGGACTACCATCCTTCATTTTAGATACAGGAGACTTACTGCGAAAGCTAGATGATGTGGTTTGGAATCCTGACTACTTGCTTATTTCATTGGATGTCTCGTCTCTGTATACAAGTATTCATCATAGGGATGGCTTAAAAGCAATTGAGTATTTTTTAAACACCAGACCAATTTGTTTTTTTAAGCATAACAAAATGTTACTGGCTATGATCACAATGTGTCTTGAGAACAATTTCTTCCTTTTTCAAAACCAGGTGTTCCAGCAGGTTAGGGGCGTGGCGATGGGGGCCTGTTTTTCCCCCAGCTATGCCTGCCTGCATATGGGACTGTGGGAAGAACAGGTCCTCAAGCCCACCTATGGTGAAACAATGTCTACCCATGTAATGAGGTGGTATAGATACATTGATGACCTGCTGATAATTTGGAAGGGCTCGGAGGATGGAGCTCTACAATTTATCGAGCAAATCAATAATAATAACTTAAATTTAAAATTTACAGGCCAGATTAGTAATGAGTCCATTTGCTTCCTTGATGTGGAAATTGTAGCCCAGAATAATCAGTTACACACAAGATTGCATAGAAAACCGACGGCTGGGAATGCTGTATTGCATGCGGCAAGTCACCATCCTGCACATCTGATCCGCAGCATTCCCTTTGGGGAAATGCTGCGGATAAGAAGAATTTGCAGTACTGATTTGGATTGTCAAAAAGCACAAAATGAATGCCGAGATAGGTTTCTCAGAAGAGGCTATTCCCTGGAAGTAATCAACAAAGCCATGATTAAAGCAAATGAACAGGGTAGATTTCAGGCGTTGGCTTGTAAACCTAACATCGATCAAAAGCCGACTTCGGATACAGTACAACCATCTAGATTGATTCTCACCTATAGTAACTAGCATCAAACAATACGTAGGATTGTCAATAAGAATTGGGCTTTGGTCAGAAATGACCCAGTTTTAGGTGCCAATTTGACTCGATCACCTAACATCACATTCAGAAAGGCACGCTCGATGAGCAATTCTTTAACTAAAAGCAGCCCCGAGGTGAGAACCAACACATCATGGCTTAATGTAAGTAAAGGGTTCATTAAATGTGCGATATGCAAAGCGTGTAAACATGGAGTCAGCAAAACAGAATATGGTACACCCTTTAGCAACAAACCAATCCGTATCACCAAAAAACTGACCTGCAAGACAGAGTATGCAGTCTATGTGCTGGAGTGTCCTTGTGGCCTGCGCTATGTGGGAAGTACTAAGCTGCAGGTCCATAAGAGGATACTCCAGCACATAAGGGCAATTAACAACGGAGATATGTCATATCCCGTTGCTCGGCACTTTGGGGAACTCCATTCTAAAATGTCACGAGCTTAGGTATTACGTTGTGGACTCGGTCCCCCCTCTGAGAAGAGGTGGTGACCGTGAAGGACTTTAAGGAAACTAGAGACCAAATACATATTGGAGATGGACTGTAAAACACCTCATGGTCTGAATTCCAGTGAGGATTTTTATACGTATCTTTATGGCGGCGGTGCAGGGCACAAAATAAAATAGAATTGCACCAAATCCTGGGTTCGCATCGTCTTTTCCAACGGAGTGAGCAAGAGGCGATTCATTACTATATATATATATATATATATATAAATAGATATATATATATATATATATATATATTCCATAAGAAAACACACTGCCCTTGCAGCATGAAAACAGGCCACTCCAAACGTGCTCAGCAATTTCTTTATTTGAGGCAAAGATAGGCAGGCAGGCATTACGCGTTTCGACTCGGCTGAGTCTTCATCATATGCCACTGTGTCCAGGTGGGTTCGTTAGCATTTTTGAAAACGTAACTAACAACATTGAAAAAGGACAATATCCATTTCTTTCCAATTTTTAAAGAGGCAGTTGCTTTTTTATCTCACAGTTCGTTTTTGTGCAGCAAAGGTGAGTATATCATTTTATTTTTCATCAGGTTAAATCCTTGGAACAAACAGTGTTCATTAAATCTATGTTCCCTTTGTTGCAACATTAATTTGTCATTTTCTTATGTGTTGAAGGACCACAATTCCCATAATGCTATGTAACTGCCGCTTTAGTTCCTTAATGGCATTCAATGTTGGATTTTGGCAAAACCACCCTTGTTTCACTGTGCACCGCTTGCAAACATTGCTTTACAAGGAAAGTTCCATAAACGGGCACAGTAACTCAAAAGAGAGTTCAGCTACCACCGAATTTTTTACACAGTGCATTGGGAAATCCCTTCTGCAAACCCTGGCTGCTACAGAGTTCACTCTCCAAGTAGAGGTGGGCCTCTGATCGTGGCCCTTCCATCAAAACTTCGTTTATGTACAGTGTCACAGCCAGTGGGCGCTCCTTCCATAAAATTCCAAACGACAGTCTGACAATCAGGAGCGCCTCAACCTCACGAGTCGAGGCCCACCTCTACTTGGAGAGTGAACTCTGTAGCAGCCAGGGTTTGCAGAAGGGATTTCCCAATGCACTGCGTGCTCGAGGCTACCAGCTGAAAGGCAAGTGATGAACTGTAAAAACTCGGTGGTAGCTGAACTCTCTTTTGAGTTACTGTGCCCGTTTATGGAACTTTCCTTGTAAAGCAATGTTTGCAAGCGGTGCACAGTGAAACAAGGGTGGTTTTGCCAAAATCCAACATTGAATGCCATTAAGGAACTAAAGCGGCAGTTACATAGCATTATGGGAATTGTGGTCCTTCAACACATAAGAAAATGACAAATTAATGTTGCAACAAAGGGAACATAGATTTAATGAACACTGTTTGTTCCAAGGATTTAACCTGATGAAAAATAAAATGATATACTCACCTTTGCTGCACAAAAACGAACTGTGAGATAAAAAAGCAACTGCCTCTTTAAAATTGGAAAGAAATGGATATTGTCCTTTTTCAATGTTGTTAGTTACGTTTTCAAAAATGCTAACGAACCCACCTGGACACAGTGGCATATGATGAAGACTCAGCCGAGTCGAAACGCGTAATGCCTGCCTGCCTATCTTTACCTCAAATAAAGAAATTGCTGAGCACGTTTGGAGTGGCCTGTTTTCATGCTGCAAGGGCAGTGTGTTTTCTTATGGAATATGTGAGGTGTCTGACACACCTGAGACAGGCCCCGACTCGTGAGGTTGAGGCGCTCCTGATTGTCAGACTGTCGTTTGGATATATATATATATATATATATATATATATATATATATATATAATATATATATATATATATATATATATATATATATATATATAATATATATATCACTGAAAAAACCACAGGTTTCAGGGACGTTATAGTTAGTTGGACATTTCACTCGTACAAAACCAGAGAAATTCGGCTGTTATAGTTAGTTCAGCTAACTATAACTCGCGCCCCGCAATGCACTGCTGATGATGCCACATATTACATCATTCATGACATGGTCAGTGACATCACTGATGACATCACTGATGACATCTCAAATGACATCACTGATGACATCACTGATGACATCATCCAGTGACTGTGTGTTTCTGTAAAGTTTAAATATGTTTTATATATATATAGGCCAAGGTGTATTGAAGAATGAGTGGGTGTATAAGTGTCTGAATGGATGAGTTAGTAGGTGCGTGACTGACTGTATAAGTGAGTGATTAAATGTGTCTTACTGAATGCATGGGTTAGTGACTGATGCAGACATTCACACAGTTTAGTTTGTCAGTTGGTGTGTAAGCGATTGCATGGGTTGGTGAGTAGGTAAATGAGGGTCTATATGGGTTATTGATTGGTTGTCTGAGTATCTGTATGGGTGCCTGAGTGCCTGTGTGGGTGGGTGGGGGGTGTGACTCTGTGCATAGATGTGTGAGTGGGTGATTCACTGGGTGTATGGGTTCAAGAGTGCATCTGTGAAGGGCTGTATGGGTGGGTGAGTATGTGTATGGGTGTGTTGGTGAGTGAATGGATGCCTCAGTGGTACATGTGTGAGTAACTGCATATGTGAAAGGCAGTATATATGAGTGTTGGAGTATATAGATGACTATATGTGAGAGTGAGTGATTGTGAGAGTGGCTGTATGGATGAGTGTGTGCTAGTATTAGTTATTGTATAAGAGTGTAAGTATGTGTTAGTATATGTTTGAATAAGTGAGGTGGAGTGTGTATAACTGTATAGGTGAGTAAATGGGCGTGTGATTGATTCTTTGCATGACTGACTAGGTGTGTGAGTAGCTCTATGGATGTGTGGCGGTGTGTGAGTGTCTGTATAGATATGTCAGTGTATACGATAGTGCTGTATTGATGGTTGACTGCAGGTATGAGTGACTGTGAGAAGTTGGCCTGGTATATGCTGTTCACTAATTAAAGTGGACACCTTGCACCAGGGCAAATCGACTCTTATGGTAGATAGGTTTAAGACAACCTTTTAAAGAAAGCTATCCTAGTGGTAGCTGTGGAGAGCAGCCTTCAGGCTAAGTCTCGGAGGAATGTAAAGCAGCTTGTTTTACCATATAATCTCTTGAATCACCAAATGAAAAGACACCACACAGGTATATATATCAAATATATATGTATTTATTTCTAAATAACTCTCTACTAATCTCTTTATGAGATTAGAAGACAAACATATGCACAAATCAACGTTTCACAATAAGTTAAGCACAAAACATGGCTGGGGCCCTAGGGGCGTACCAGACCATATACTAAGTAAGAGACTTAGAAACAACGACTTGCAGGGAGACAAGGCCTAGGGCCTTCAGAAGTGCTGGGTCCTCACAGAACCACCCAAGGCAGGTAAGTACAGGACCCACGGGGGACGCGTGCAGTGTGAATACACAGGCGCGGATCGCCGTTAACTTCAATGGGGCAAGTCGCGGTTGGAAATAAAGAGTTTTAGGATACTTCGGGAGAACCTACAAGCAAGTCACTTACAGGGTAAGTAGTTCTAGGGCCCACACCCACAGGAGCACCATAGTGCTGGAGTTACCTCACCCAGGGAAGCCGGGTGCATAGGTGTCCTTTGGTGTCGGGTCGCGGCGTCGTTTTCAATGGCGAACAAAGAAGACTTGCTGCTTGCGGGAGCTGAAGAAGTGTCCGGTGGAATCCAAGCCTGGATTCTGAAGAAGGATGACCTGAAAGCAGAGGGGACAGTGTTCAAAGTCACTTGGCAGTGACCCGGGGCAAGGAAGATGGATGCCCACCGTCGTCAGTTGATTCAGGTCGGTTGCGGGTGCCTTGACTCTTCAGCCACGTGGTCCAGGAGGTGTCGACGACAACCAGGAGCTGGATTCGGTGGGTCCCTCGAGGTCTGCAGCTGACTGCGGTGTCGGCAACTCGATTGGAGCCAACAAGCCTTGGCAGCAGCAAGTCTTGGGGAGATGAAGAAAAGTCGATGGCGCAGACCAGCAAGGTCTGAGGGACTCACCCAGCGAGGGTAAGTCAGGGCAGGCCTGGAGCAACCAGGGAGCCCTTTGGTTTCTTTAAGAAGTCTTCTGGGGACCCACAAGCCGGCGGGCAAGGGATTGCGAAGACACCTCGGGCGGAATCACTCAACAGGGGCCCACGGTCACTCGGGACGGTGTAGGCCTCTGATCTTTGGAGGGATTCCTGCTGGAGGTCGGGACCACACGTGGTCCAAAGCACAAGTTCGTAGAACGTTGTGAAGGGGTTGCACTCGACAATAGTGCACGGTACCCAGGGGTCACGGTTCCTCGTTACTCGTGGGGTCCACTTGCCTCAGCTTCACTGGGGACTCACGATGTCCTGGGAGAGGTCAGGAAATCCACTTCTTGGGCTGCAGGGACTTCGGACTCCGGCGGGAGCGGCGTAGTTTGCGACCGTCGTTGTCGTTTTTGGTGCCTGCTAAGCAGGGGAGTCACTCCTTGACTCCAAGGGAGATTCTTCTGTCTTCCAAAGGTAGTGGAACGTCGAAGGGCCAGGACTCTTCTGTAGAGCGTCGTCCAGGGGTTATCTGCTTTGCAATGGCAAGGTTCCCCCTCTTATACTAAAAAGAGGGGATGGACTAGCTCTATGACCCCACCTATGGGAGGGTCAAGGGAGGGGTGGCTACACCCACTTCCCTTTGTCCAGTTTCGCGCCAGAGCAGGGGCAGGTAGCCCCTGAGCTGGTTTGAACTGGCATATGCACAGAGGAGCCTTCTGCTCCCCCAGTGCAGGACTTCAAAGCACTCTAAGAGTGCACCCACCCAGCCCCAATACACTAAACCCTGTCTGGAAGGTGGTTACACCTCCCTGTGACAGGATGCCTATTGTTGGGCTTCCTCCACTGCGAGTTTCGGTCATCAGCAGGAGGGCAGCCCAGTGTCTGTGACTGGTGGCATCCATTTTGTGATGCCAGGGCTCTTTAGGATTCTACCGCGTTTCCACAGCAGGTACATGTCTTATCCCTCTAGAAGGGTGGAATGCTACACCCGCCGCCAAGATTGGCGGGGGGTAGTATTCCAAGATGTTTGACACCAAACACGACATGTTTTGATGCAGCCATTCCAAAGTTAGCATTTACCGCGAGAATATAATGCACTTAATAGTATATGGTTTAACCGCATCCACAAACAGCACCAGAGAATAGACTCTGAGAGCTGCAGAGGGTCCCTGCTCAGGCAGAGGCACCCCCTCACATAGAAGCCAAGCACCCTGCCCTCAGGATCGATAGGGCCTGCCTTAGGGGTGACTGATAGGTTTATATGTGTGTGCAGGAGAGATATAGGAAACCTATATCTCAGTGAGGAGTGCTAGCACCACCTCACCCAGGCTGCAGTAGCAGGCCTGTGGTGTCAGATTTAGTCTGCTTCCCAGGGGTGGCATAATACATGCTGCAGCCCCTGGTAGGCCTGTGAAGTACCTATGCCCTTGGTACCTAAGGTACCATATACTAGGGACTCATAAGGCACCACAGTATCCAATCACTAGTGCACCTAGAGTGCACTCCATGTCGTTTAGAGAGAGCAGATAGACTGGGGCCCTGAATAGCAGGGTCCCAGTCCAACTAAGTCATAAACCAGCAAAACACCAGGAAAAAAGTGGGGGCAACCATATAGTCAGATTCCACCTTCCTACATAAACCCCCAAACGAAAGGAGATAAGGCTAACCTTGACCAGTTGAGCCTTTATTGATTAAGTGGCCATATAAGGAAGCACCTGCACTAGCATGGTTGCCCCCTGTCTTATGGTCCCCTAAGCAATCCCTCACCCTAAGGGTATGAGAGGGTCTCCACCATGGGGAATCACTACCTCTGGTGTGCTTTGGTAAAGTACAAGGCTGGTGGGGTGTCTGAGTAGGGAAGTGAGGCCCTAGGAAGGTTGGTCTCAGCTTCCTCAGATCACTGGTCACCATGTATGCCTGTCTTTCCATGACTGAGTTGCACTTTGCTCTAAGGGTCAACCGTTGACTGCCTACAGCTGGGGGTTGGGTCCCTTTGGGTGGAACACTGGAGGGACATGGCATGTTTGGAACCTTTTGGTTCCAGGTTTGCCCTTGCCTAACAGAGTCCTTCTGGGGGTGGTCCCTACATAAAGGTATGGGGGATCCCTCAGTGGGTTGAGGAATTTTCACCTGGCTAGTGCTACTAGACTGGGTGCCCCTAATCTGCTGATGGGGGGTTCCTCTGGACAGGGGCCCTGGGGGTCCACTGACCTCCCTGACCTCTGCAGCCCTGGGCTGACTGAGGCAGGGTAGAGAGGGGCAGTTTACCTGCTCCAGACTGGGTACCACCTTGGAAGGGTCCTCTGCCATCAGGGGTGGGGCCAGGCCAGGCCTGACTACCTCTGTGGCAGTTCCTTCACTAGGGGTAGGGTCAGTTCCCTAAGGAGGGTGACCCTTACCTACTGTCTGGAGGGAAGAAGACTTTTCTTCAACCCTTGTGCTCTCTTCTGGGGGAGAGTGGGCCATTCTTCCAGGCTCCATCTCTCCAAAATCTTGGGCGGGGGCTGTGGCCATCACAGCCCCACTAACTCTTACAGGGACACCCAACATCCTCAGATGGGTTTGGTGTTCAATTTCAGCCCAGGCTGAAATTTCCAGATCATTGCCCATCAGGCAATCTACAGGTAAGGTTGGGGACACTGCCACTCTTTTGGGCCTGTGACCCCCTCCCAGCTGAGATTGACTATGGCCATGGGGTGCTCTGTTCTGACACCATCAATGTTGGTCACCTGGTATTTAAACTCAGGTAAAAGCTGGTGAGGGGGACTAGTTTCCCTGCCACCATGGTGACACTAGCCCCTGTGTCCCTAAATGCCACAGCTTTCTGACCATTAATTATTGGCTCCAGTCTGTACCTGCCCAATGCTGTGGGACCCACGGTAAAGGTGGCAAATCCTATACCACCATCAGAATCTGAGGAGTCTGTTGAGGGGGTCCTGTCTGAACTAGGGCCCACCTCTGTTCCTCTTGCAAAAGCACCTAACGTTTTGGGTGCACTACTCCCAACTGGAGGATTACTACTGGTAGTACCAGGAGGGGTGGTAGTAGTTGTTGGAGGAACATTTTCTTTATTGCCAATCCTGGGACAACTGGGATCAGATTTCCAGTGCCCAGGCTTTTTACAGACATGGCAATAGGGTTTCTTTTCAGGAGAGGAAGGAGTTTGGGACCCACCCCCAGAAGAGGACTTTTGGGGCCCTGTAGTGGACTTATCCTTAGATTTATCCCCACCTTTCTCTTGGGACTTGGTAGAATCTTTCTTGTGGTCACCACCCTGATTCTTAGGCCTTACTCTGGTTCTGACCCATTTGTCTGCCTTCTTTCCCAATTCTTGGGGAGAGGTCAGATTCCAGAGTCCACCAGGTACTGGTGTAAAAGCTGGTTTTGACAATTATTAAGGATCTGTTCTCTCATCATTAGATTATAAAATCCTTTGAAATCAGTAACCCTACTGCCAACCAGCCAACCCTCCAGAGCCTTGGATGCACAATCTACAAAGTCAGTCCAGTCCTGAGTCTGTGCCTTCTGGGTATCTCTGAACTTCAACCTGTACTGCTCAGTGGTTAGGCCAAACCCATCTATCAGTGCACTCTTCAGGACCTCATAATCATCAGCATCCTCCTCTCTAACAGTGAGGAGCTTGTCTCTTCCTTTATCTGAAAAGGAGAGCCACAAGATTGCTGCCCACTGCTTTTGGGGGACCTGCTGTACTCTACAGGCCCTCTCCATAGCAGTTATCCACTTGTGGATATCATCCCCACTCTGGTAGGGAGGAACAACCTTGCTCAGGTTCCTATGGTCAGGAATATATTCTCTGCCTCTAGGGACACTGTTGCTGCCACCAGGGGGTTCTAACCCCTCTTTTCTAGAAGCTCTCTGGATCTCCAGGGCTTCCTATCCAGTGCCAACTGCTTGGTTCTGAGGGCCACTCTGGCTTCCTCATACTGGAGCAGTTTGCACCTTCTCTCAGAGGAGGTCTCTCTTAAGGAAAAGTATGAGCTCCTCTGCTGGACAAATTCTCTGCCAGAGTGATAAGAGTGGTCAGATTCCCTGGAAGGGGATCTGTGCCTCTCCTCCTCTCTGTCAGTTCTCTTAGGGAGAATTCCTCTGTCCTTTTCAGGCCCCTTGGAGCCTGGCCCTTCAATCACAGAGTCTTGGTCATTCTGATTTTCATCATCTGACCCAGATACTATGACTGACCCACCCACTGATTCAAACCCTTTAGCTCCTAGAGCCAATCTAAGGTCATCTGCTGTCAGCAGATCTATCAGGTGCAGGGTTGAGGGACTCTGTCCTAGCCTCAGGTGTCTGTCAACACACATGGCTCTCAAGTCAGAGAAAGCCATGTCCTTATACTGAGGCTGAGTGGATCCACTGGGTCCACCCTTTAAGGACATTCTAGTGTTGTGCAGTGTTGTACTACCTACACTAGTTTGTGGCCTACTGATCCTAGCTTGAGCTGTGGAAAGGGTGTGCTATCCCTTGGCACACACCTCTAAGTTCAGTAGAACTTATTGATACTAAGCTTGACTTTATATGTACCTTGAGTACCTATAATGGTTTTCAGTTAGTAATTCAAATAGAGATTTTCTGGTAAAACAATGGCAAGCTGGAATCCCACACGCTGCCCACCAATGTGTGAAGTTGGCCTGGTATATGCTGTTCACTAATTAAAGTGGACACCTTGCACCAGGGCAAATCGACTCTTATGGTAGATAGGTTTAAGACAACCTTTTAAAGAAAGCTATCCTAGTGGTAGCTGTGGAGAGCAGCCTTCAGGCTAAGTCTCGGAGGAATGTAAAGCAGCTTGTTTTACCATATAATCTCTTGAATCACCAAATGAAAAGACACCACACAGGTATATATATCAAATATATATGTATTTATTTCTAAATAACTCTCTACTAATCTCTTTATGAGATTAGAAGACAAACATATGCACAAATCAACGTTTCACAATAAGTTAAGCACAAAACATGGCTGGGGCCCTAGGGGCGTACCAGACCATATACTAAGTAAGAGACTTAGAAACAACGACTTGCAGGGAGACAAGGCCTAGGGCCTTCAGAAGTGCTGGGGCCTCACAGAACCACCCAAGGCAGGTAAGTACAGGACCCACGGGGGACGCGTGCAGTGTGAATACACAGGCGTGGATCGCCGTTAACTTCAATGGGGCAAGTCGCGGTTGGAAATAAAGAGTTTTAGGATACTTCGGGAGAACCTACAAGCAAGTCACTTACAGGGTAAGTAGTTCTAGGGCCCACACCCACAGGAGCACCGTAGTGCTGGAGTTACCTCACCCAGGGAAGCCGGGTGCATAGGTGTCCTTTGGTGTCGGGTCGCGGCGTCGTTTTCAATGGCGAACAAAGAAGACTTGCTGCTTGCGGGAGCTGAAGAAGTGTCCGGTGGAATCCAAGCCTGGATTCTGAAGAAGGATGACCTGAAAGCAGAGGGGACAGTGTTCAAAGTCACTTGGCAGTGACCCGGGGCAAGGAAGATGGATGCCCACCGTCGTCGGTTGATTCAGGTCTGTTGCGGGTGCCTTGACTCTTCAGCCACGTGGTCCAGGAGGTGTCAACGACGACCAGGAGCTGGATTCGATGGGTCCCTCGAAGTCTGCAGCTGACTGCGGTGTCGGCAACTCGATTGGAGCCAACAAGCCTTGGCAGCAGCAAGTCTCGGGGAGATGAAGAAAAGTCGATGGCGCAGACCAGCAAGGTCTGAGGGACTCACCCAGCAAGGGTAAGTCAGGGCAGGCCTGGAGCAACCAGGGGAGCCCTTTGGTTTCTTTAAGAAGTCTTCTGGGGACCCACAAGCCGGCGGGCAAGGGATCGCGAAGACACCTCGGGCGGAATCACTCAACAGGGGCCCACGGTCACTCGGGACGGTGTAAGCCTCTGATCTTCGGAGGGATTCCTGCTGGAGGTCGGGACCACACGTGGTCCAAAGCACAAGTTCGTAGAACGTTGTGAAAGGGTTGCACTCGACAATAGTGCACGGTACCCAGGGGTCACGGTTCCTCGTTACTCGTGGGGTCCACTTGCCTCAGCTTCACTGGGGACTCACGATGGCCTGGGAGAGGTCAGGAAATCCACTTCTTGGGCTGCAGGGACTTCGGACTCCGGCGGGAGCGGCGTAGTTTGCGACCGTCATTGTCGTTTTTGGTGCCTGCCAAGCAGGGGAGTCACTCCTTGACTCCAAGGGAGATTCTTCTGTCTTCCAAAGGTAGTGGAACGTCGAAGGGCCAGGACTCTTCTGTAGAGCATCGTCCAGGGGTTATCTGCTTTGCAATGGCAAGGTTCCCCCTCTTATACTAAAAAGAGGGGATGGACTAGCTCTATGACCCCACCTATGGGAGGGTCAAGGGAGGGGGTGGCTACACCCACTTCCCTTTGTCCAGTTTCGCGCCAGAGCAGGGGCAGGTAGCCCCTGAGCTGGTTTGAACTGGCATATGCACAGAGGAGCCTTCTGCTCCCCCAGTGCAGGACTTCAAAGCACTCTAAGAGTGCACCCACCCAGCCCCAATACACTAAACCCTGTCTGGAAGGTGGTTACACCTCCCTGTGACAGGATGCCTATTGTTGGGCTTCCTCCACTGCGAGTTTCGGTCATCAGCAGGAGGGCAGCCCAGTGTCTGTGACTGGTGGCATCCATTTTGTGATGCCAGGGCTCTTTAGGATTCTACCGCGTTTCCACAGCAGGTACATGTCTTATCCCTCTAGAAGGGTGGAATGCTACCCCCGCCGCCAAGATTGGCGGGGGGTAGTATTCCAAGATGTTTGACACCAAACACGACATGTTTTGATGCAGCCATTCCAAAGTTAGCATTTACCGCGAGGATATAATGCACTTAATAGTATATGGTTTAACCGCATCCACAAACAGCACCAGAGAATAGACTCTGAGAGCTGCAGAGGGGCCCTGCTCAGGCAGAGGCACCCCCTCACATAGAAGCCAAGCACCCTGCCCTCAGGATCGATAGGGCCTGCCTTAGGGGTGACTGATAGGTTTATATGTGTGTGCAGGAGAGATATAGGAAACCTATATCTCAGTGAGGGGTGCCAGCACCACCTCACCCAGGCTGCAGTAGCAGGCCTGTGGTGTCAGATTTAGACTGCTTCCCAGGGGTGGCATAACATATGCTGCAGCCCCTGGGAGGCCTGTGAAGTACCTATGCCCTTGGCACCTAAGGTACCATATACTAGGGACTCATAAGGCACCACAGTATCCAATCACTAGTGCACCTAGAGTGCACTCCATGTCGTTTAGAGAGAGCAGATAGACTGGGGCCCTGAATAGCAGGGTCCCAGTCCAACTAAGTCATAAACCAGCAAAACACCAGGAAAAAAGTGGGGGCAACCATATAGTCAGATTCCACCTTCCTACATAGACTGTATGGGTGAATGAGTGGATGTGTGTGTAGACCTAGGAATTAGTGAGTGGGTATGTACTAACTGGCATTGGTGTGTCTATGGTTTCGAAAATGGTAGTCTGTATTTTAGAGTGGGTGTATCAAAGGTTATATTAGGGTATGAGGAGGTGCATCAGATTATCACGTGGATGTTGTTATCAGTGGTGTCATTTGAGATGTCATCAGTGATGTCATCAGTGATGTCACTGACCATGTCATGAATGATGTAATATGTGACGTCATCAGCAGTGTATTGCGGGGCGCGAGTTATAGTTAGCTGAACTAACTATAACGGCCGAATTTCTCTGGTTTTGTATGAGTGAAATGTCCAACTAACTATAACGTCCCTGAAACCTGTGGTTTTTTCAGTGAATTTCTAAGGTTTTTTAAATGCTAATTTCTAACTATAACGTCCCTGAAACCTATGGTTTCTTCAGTGAATTTCAAAGGTTTTTAAATGCTAATTTCTAACTATAATGTCCCTGAACCTGGTTTTTTTCAGTGAATTTCAAAGGTTTTTAAATGCTAATTTCTAACTATGCCTACAAAGGTAGGACATGTGCAGAAAGAGGAAGAAAGGCGTAGAAAGAAGCAAGAGAAATGCAGAAAGAGGCAACAGAAGTCCAGAAAGACGAAGAAAGGTGCAGAAAGAAGCAAGAGATGTGCACAAAGAACCAACAGAGGAGCAGAAAGAGGCCTTGTTGCAAAGTCATCCTGTGTCCCCAACTTTTTGCTGACGGGTACTGGTGGTAACTGACTCTGACTAACCAGGCCTGGAGCCAGTGCTATGCTGAAAGACACTTAGAATACAGTGAAAACACCTACATACACTAGGGTACACTATGGGTTGGGGTGCCCCTGTGATTGGCATGACCTCCCCTGTATGGCCCTAGTACATAATAGGGCGGGGGGATTAAAACTACCTCTAACTAAGAGGTGCAGAAGGAGGCAAAAGAAGTACAGAAAGAAGCAACACAGGTGCCGAAAGAGGCAAGAGAAGTGTAGAACGGAGCAAGTGAGGTGCAGAAAGAGCCAACAGAGGTACAAAAATAGGACAGAGAGGTGCAGAAACAGGCAAGGGAAGTGCATAAAGAGGCAAGAGAATTGCTGAAAGAAGCAACAGAGGTGTAGAAAGAAGCAAGAAAAGTGCAGAAAGAGGCAAGTGAGATGCAAAAATAGGCAGGAAAGGTACAGAAAGAGGGAAGACGAGTGCAGAAAGAGACACAAAGGGTGCAGAAAGAAGCAAATGAGGTGCAGAAAGAGGCAACAGGCGTGCAGAAAGAGGGAAGAGAGGTGCAGAAAAAGGCAAGAAAAGTGCAGAAAGAGGCAAAAGAGGTACATAAAGAGACAACAGGGGTACAGAAAGAAGCAAGACAGGTGCAGAAAGAAACATGGAAAGTGCAGAATGAAGCAACAGGGGTGAAGAAAGAGGCAAGAGAAGTGCAGAAACAGGCAAAAGAAGAGCACAAAGAGGCAAGAGAATTGCTGAAAGAAGCAACAGAGGTGTAGAAAGAAGCAAGAAAAGTGCAGAAAGAGCCAAGTGAGATGCAAAAACAGGCAGGAAAGGTACAGAAAGAGGGAAGACGAGTGCAGAAAGAGACAACAGGGGTGCAGAAAGAAGCAACAGACGTGCAGAAAGAGGGAAGAGAGGTGCAGAAAATGGCAAGAAAAGTGCAGAAAGAGGCAAAAGAGGTACATAAAGAGACAACAGGGGTGCAGAAAGAAGCAAGACAGGTGCAGAAAGAAGCATGGAAAGTGCAGAATGAAGCAACAGGGGTGCAGAAAGAGGCAAGAGAAGTGCAGAAACAGGTAAAAGAAGTGCACAAAGATGCAAGAAAATTCCTGAAAGAAGCAACAGAGGTGTAGAAAAAAGCAAGAAAAGTGCACAACGAGGCAAGAGAATTGCTGAAAGAAGCAACAGGGGTGTAGAAAGAAGCAAGAAAAGTGCAGAAAGAGGCAAGTGAGATGCAAAAACAGGCAGGAAAGGTACAGAAAGAAGGAAGACGAGTGCAGAAAGAGACAACAGGGGAGCAAAAGAAGCACATGAGGCGCAGAAAGAGGCAACAGACATGCAGAAAGAGGGAAGAAAGGTGCAAAAAAAGGCAAGAAAAGTGCAGAAAGAGGCAAAAGAGGTACATATAGAGACAACAGGGGTGGAGAAAAAAGCAAGACAGGTGCAGAAAGAAGCATGGAAAGTGCAGAATGAAGCAACAGGGATGCAAGGTAAGAGAAGTGCAGAAACAGGCAAGAGAAGTGCACAAAGAGGCAAGAGAATTGCTGAAAGAAGCAACAGAGTTGTAGAAAGAAGCAAGAAAAGTGCAGAAAGAGGCAAGTGAGATGCAAAAACAGGCAGGAAAGGTACAGAAAGAGGTAAGACGAGTGCAGAAAGAGACAACAGGGGTGCAGAAAGAAGCAAATGAGGTGCGGAAAGAGGCAACAGACGTGCAGAAAGAGGGAAGAGAGGTGCAGAAAAAGGCAAGAAAAGTGCAGAAAGAGTCAAAAGAGGTACATAAAGAGACAACAGGGGTGCAGAAAGAAGCAAGACAGGTGCAGAAAGAAGGATGGAAAGTGCAGAATGAAGCAACAGAGGTGCAGAAAAAGGCAAGAGAAGTGCAGAAACAGGCAAGAGATGTGCACAAAGAGGCAAGAGAATTGCTGAAAGAAGCAACAGAGGTGTAGAAAGAAGCAAGAAAAGTGCACAACGAGGCAAGAGAATTGCTGAAAGAAGCAACAGGGGTGTAGAAAGAAGCAAGAAAAGTGCAGAAAGAGGCAAGTGAGATGCAAAAACAGGCAGGAAAGGTACAGAAAGAAGGAAGACGAGTGCAGAAAGAGACAACAGGGGTGCAAATGAAGCACATGAGGTGCAGAAAGAGGCAACAGACGTTAGGAAAAAGAGGGAAGAAAGGTGTAGAAAAAGGCAAGAAAAGTGCAGAAAGAGGCAAAAGAGGTACATCAAGAGACAACAGGGGTGCAGAAAGAAGCAAGACAGGTGCAGAACGAAGCATGGAAAGTGCAGAATGAAGCAACAGGGATGCAAGGTAAGAAAAGTGCAGAAACAGGCAAGAGAAGTGCAGAAAGAGGCAAGAGAATTGCTGAAAGAAGCAACAGAGGTATAGAAAGAAGCAAGAAAAGTGCAGAAAGAGGCAAGTGAGATGCAAAAACAAGCAGGAAAGGTACAGAAAGAGGGAAGACGAGTGCAGAAAGAGACAACAGGGGTGCAGAAAGAAGCAAATGAGGTGCAGAAAGAGGCAACAGACGTGCGGAAAGAGGGAAGAGAGGTGCAGAAAAAGCCAAGAAAAGTGCAGAAAGAGGCAAAAGAGGTACATAAAGAGACAACAGGAGTGCAGAAAGAAGCAAGACAGGTGCAGAAAGAAGCATGGGAAGTACAGAATGAAGCAACAGGGGTGCAGAAAGAGGCAAGGGAAGTGTAGAGAGGAGCAAGTGAGGTGCAGAAAGAGCAAACAGAGGTGCAAAAAGAGGCAAGAGAGGTGCAGAAAGAGGCAAGAGAAGTGCATAAAGAGGCAAGAGAATTGCTGAAAGAAGCAACAGAGGTGTATAAAGAAGCAAGAAAAGTGCAGAAAGAGGCAAGTGAGATGCAAAAACAGGCAGGAAAGGTACAGAAAGAGGGAAGACTAGTGCAGAAAGAGACAACAGGGGTGCAGAAAGAAGCAAATGAGGTGCAGAAAGAGGCAACAGACGTGCGGAAAGAGGGAAGAGAGGTGCAGAAAAAGCCAAGAAGAGTGCAGAAAGAGGCAAAAGACGTACATAAAGAAACAACAGGGTTGCAGAAAGAAGCAAGACAGGTGCAGAAAGAAGCATGGAAAGTGCAGAATGAAGCAACAGGGGTGCAGAAAGAGGCAAGAGAAGTGTAGAAAGGAGCAAGTGGGGTGCAGAAAGAGCCAACAGAGGTGCAAAAAGAGGCAAGAGAGGTGCAGAAACAGGCAACAGAATTGCTGAAAGAAGCAACAGAGGTGTAGAAAGAAGCAAGAAAAGTGCAGAAAGAGGCAAGTGAGATGCAAAAACAGGCAGCAAAGGTACAGAAAGAGGGAAGACGAGTGCAGAAAGAGACAACAGGGGTGCAGAAAGAAGCACATGAGGTGCAGAAAGAGGCAACAGACGTGCAGAAAGAGGGAAGAGAGGTGCAGAAAACGGCAAGAAAAGTGCATAAAGAGGCAAAAGAGGTACATAAAGAGACAACAGGGGTGCAGAAAGAACCAACACAGGTGCAGAAAGAAGCATGGAAAGTGCAGAATGAAGCAACAGGGTTGCAGAAAGAGGCAAGAGAAGTGCAGAAACAGGCAAGAGAAGTGCACAAAGAGGCAAGAGAATTGCTGAAAGAAGCAACAGAGGTGTAGAAAGAAGCAAGAAAAGTGCAGAAAGAGGCAAGTGAGATGCAAAAACAGGCAGGAAAGGTACAGAAAGAAGGAAGACGAGTGCAGAAAGAGACGACGGGTGCAAAAGAAGCACATGAGGCGCAGAAAGAGGCAACAGACGTGCAGAAAGAGGGAAGAAAGGTGCAAAAAAAGGCAAGAAAAGTGCAGAAAGAGGCAAAAGAGGTACATATAGAGACAACAGGGGTGGAGAAAAAAGCAAGACAGGTGCAGAAAGAAGCATGGAAAGTGCAGAATGAAGCAACAGTGATGCAAGGTAAGAGAAGTGCAGAAACAGGAAAGAGAAGTGCACAAAGAGGCAAGAGAATTGCTGAAAGAAGCAACAGAGGTGTAGAAAGAAGCAAGAAAAGTGCAGAAAGAGGCAAGTGAGATGCAAAAACAGGTAGGAAAGGTACAGAAAGAAGGAAGACGAGTGCAGAAAGAGACAACAGGGGTGCAGAAAGAAGCAAATGAGTTGCTGAAGAGGCAACAGACGTGCAGAAAGAGGGAAGAGAGGTGCAGAAAAAGGCAAGAAAAGTGCAGAAAGAGGCAGAAGAGGTACATAAAGAGACAACGGGTGCAGAAAGAAGCAAGACAGGTGCAGAAAGAAGCATGGAAAGTGCAGAATGAAGCAACAGGGTTGCAGAAAGAGGCAAGAGAAGTGTAGAAAGGAGCACGTGAGGTGCAGAAAGAGCCAACAGAGGTGCAAAAAGAGGCAAGAGAGGTGCAGAAACAGGCAAGAGAAGTGCATAAAGAGGCAAGAGAATTGCTGAAAGAAGCAACAGAGGTGTAGAAAGAAGCAAGAAAAGTGCAGAAAGAGGCAAGTAAGATGCAAAAACAGGCAGGAAAGGTACAGAAAGAGGGAAGACGAGTGCAGAAAGAGACAACAGGGGTGCAGAAAGAAGCAAATGAGGTGCAGAAAGAGGCAACAGACATGCAGAAAGACGGAAGATAGGTGCAGAAAAAGCCAAGAAAAGTGTAGAAAGAGGCAAAAGAGGTACATAAAGTGACAACAGGGGTGCAGAAAGAAGCAAGACAGGTGCAGAAAGAAGCATGGAAAGTGCAGAATGAAGCAACAGGGGTGCAGAAAGAGGCAAAGAGAAGTGCACAACGAGGCAAGAGAATTGCTGAAAGAAGCAACAGGGGTGTAGAAAGAAGCAAGAAAAGAGCAGAAAGAGGCAAGTGAGATGCAAAAACAGGCAGGAAAGGTACAGAAAGAAGGCAGACAAGTGCAGAAAGAGACAACAGGGGTGCAAAAGAAGCACATGAGGTGCAGACAGAGGCAGCAGACGTGCAGAAAGAGGGAAGAAAGGTGCAGAAAAAGGCAAGAAAAGTGCAGAAAGAGGCAAAAGAGGTACATAAAGAGACAACAGGGGTGCAGAAAGAAGCAAGACAGGTGCAGAAAGAAGCATGGAAAGTACAGAATGAAGCAACAGGGATGCAAGGTAAGAGAAGTGCAGAAACAGGCAAGAGAAGTGCAGAAAGAGGCAAGAGAATTGCTGAAAGAAGCAACAGAGGTGTAGAAAGGAGCAAGTGAGGTGCAGAAAGAGCCAACAGAGGTGCAAAAAGAGGCAAGAGAGGTGCAGATACAGGCAAGAGAAGTGCATAAAGAGGCAAGAGAATTGCTGAAAGAAGCAACAGAGGTGTAAAAAGAAGCAAGAAAAGTGCAGAAAGAGGCAAGTAAGATGCAAAAACAGGCAGGAAAGGTACAGAAAGAGAGAAGACGAGTGCAGAAAGAGACAACAGGGGTGCAGAAAGAAGCAAATGAGGTGCAGAAAGAGGCAACAGACATGCAGAAAGAGGGAAGAGAGGTGCAGAAAAAGCCAAGAAAAGTGCAGAAGAGGCAAAAAAGGTACATAAAGAGACAACAGGGGTGCAGAAAGAACCAAGACAGGTGCAGAAAGAAGCATGGAAAGTGCAGAATGAAGCAACAGGGGTGCAGAAAGAGGCAAGAGAAGTGCAGAAAGAGGCAAGAGAAGTGCACAAAGAGGCAAGAGGATTGCTGAAAGTAGCAACAGAGGTGTAGAAAGAAGCTAGAAATGTGCAGAAAGAGGCAAGTGAGATGCAAAAACAGGCAGGAAAGGTACAGAAAGAGGGAAGACGAGTGCATAAAGAGACAACAGGGGTGCAGAAAGATGCAAATGAGGTGCATAAAGAGGCAACAGACGTGCAGAAAGAGGGAAGAGAGGTGCAGAAAATGGCAAGAAAAGTGCAGAAAGAGGCAAAAGAGGTACATAAAGAGACAACAGGGGTGCAGAAAGAACCAACACAGGTGCAGAAAGAAGCATGGAAAGTGCAGAATGAAGCAACAGGGTTGTAGAAAGAAGCAAGAAAAGTGCAGAAAGAGGCAATTGAGATGCAAAAACAGGCAGGAAAGGTACAGAAAGAAGGAAGACGAGTGCAGAAAGAGACATCAGGGGTGCAAAAGAAGCACATGAGGCGCAGAAAGAGGCAACAGACGTGCAGAAAGAGGGAAGAAAGGTGCAGAAAAAGGCGAGAAAAGTGCAGAAAGAGGCAAAAGAGGTACATAAAGAGACAACAGGGGTGCTGAAAGAAGCAAGACAGGTGCAGAAAGAAGCATGGAAAGTGCAGAATGAAGCAACAGGGATGCAAGGTAAGAGAAGTGCAGAAACAGGCAAGAGAAGTGCACAAAGGCAAGAGAATTGCTGAAAGAAGCAACAGAGTTGTAGAAAGAAGCAAGAAAAGTGCAGAAAGAGGCAAGTGAGATGCAAAAACAGGCAGGAAAGGTACAGAAAGAGGGAAGACGAGTGCAAAAAGAGACAACAGGGGTGCAGAAAGAAGCAAATGAGGCGCGGAAAGAGGCAACAGACGTGCAGAAAGAGGGAAGAGAGGTGCAGAAAAAGGCAAGAAAAGTGCAGAAAGAGTCAAAAGAGGTACATAAAGAGACAACAGGGGTGCAGAAAGAAGCAAGACAGGTGCAGAAAGAAGCATGGAAAGTGCAGAATGAAGCAACAAAGGTGCAGAAAGAGGCAAGAGAAGTGCAGAAACAGGCAAGAAATGTGCACAAAGAGGCAAGAGAATTTCTGAAAGAAGCAACAGAGGTGTAGAAAGAAGCATGAAAAGTGCAGAAAGAGGCAAGTGAGATGCAAAAACAGGCAGGAAAGGTACAGAAAGAAGGAAGACGAGTGCAGAAAGAGACAACAGGGGTGCAAAAGAAGCACATGAGGTGCAGAAAGAGGCAACAGACGTTAGGATTAAGAGGGAAGAAAGGTGCAGAAAAAGGCAAGAAAAGTGCAGAAAGAGGTACATAAAGAGACAACAGGGGTGCAGAAAGAAGCAAGACAGGTGCAGAAAGAAGCATGGAAAGTGCAGAATGAAGCAACAGGGATGCAAGGTAAGAGAAGTGCAGAAACAGGCAAGAGAAGTGCACAAAGAGGCAAGAGACTTGCTGAAAGAAGCAACAGAGGTGTAGAAAGAAGCAAGAAAAGGGCAGAAAGAGGCAAGTGAGATGCAAAAACAGGCAGGAAAGGTACAGAAAGAGGGAAGACGAGTGCAGAAAGAGACAACAGGGGTGCAGAAAGAAGCAAATGAGGTGCAGAAAGAGCCAACAGACGTGCGGAAAGAGGGAAGAGAGGTGCAGAAAAGGCCAAGAAAAGTGCAGAAAGAGGCAAAAGAGGTACATAAAGAGACAACAGGAGTGCAGAAAGAAGCAAGACAGGTGCAGAAAGAAGCATGGAAAGTACAGAATGAAGCAACAGGGGTGCAGAAAGAGGCAAGGGAAGTGTAGAGAGGAGCAAGTGAGGTGCAGAAAGAGCAAACAGAGGTGCAAAAAGAGGCAAGAGAGGTGCAGAATCAGGCAAGAGAAGTGCATAAAGAGGCAAGAGAATTGCTGAAAGAAGCAACAGAGGTGTATAAAGAAGCAAGAAAAGTGCAGAAAGAGGCAAGTGAGATGCAAAAACAGGCAGGAAAGGTACAGAAAGAGGGAAGACTAGTGCAGAAAGAGACAACAGAGGTGCAGAAAGAAGCAAATGAGGTGCAGAAAGAGGTAACAGACGTGCGGAAAGAGGGAAGAGAGGTGCAGAAAAAGCCAAGAAGAGTGCAGAAAGAGGCAAAAGAGGTACATAAAGAGACAACAGGGGTGCAGAAAGAAGCAAGACACGTGCAGAAAGAAGCATGGAAAGTGCAGAATGAAGCAACAGGGGTGCAGAAAGAGGCAAGAGAAGTGTAGAAAGGAGCAAGTGAGGTGCAGAAAGAGCCAACAGACGTGCAAAAAGAGGCAAGAGAGGTGCAGAAACAGGCAAGAGAATTGCTGAAAGAAGCAACAGAGGTGTAGAAAGAAGCAAGAAAAGTGCAGAAAGGGGCAAGTGAGATGCAAAAACAGGCAGCAAAGGTACAGAAAGAGGGAAGACGAGTGCAGAAAGAGACAACAGGGGTGCAGAAAGAAGCAAATGAGTTGCTGAAAGAGGCAACAGACGTGCAGAAAGGGAAGAGAGGTGCAGAAAAAGGCAAGAAAAGTGCAGAAAGAGGCAGAAGAGGTACATAAAGAGACAACAGGGGTGCAGAAAGAAGCAAGACAGGTGCAGAAAGAAGCATGGAAAGTGCAGAATGAAGCAACAGGGGTGCAGAAAGAGGCAAGAGAAGTGTAGAAAGGAGCAAGAGAAGTGTAGAAAGGAGCACGTGAGGTGCAGAAAGAGCCAACAGAGGTGCAAAAAGAGGCAAGAGAAGTGCATAAAGAGGCAAGAGATGTGCACAAAGAGGCAAGAGAATTGCTGAAAGAAGCAACAGAGTTGTAGAAAGAAGCAAGAAAAGTGCACAACGAGGCAAGAGAATTGCTGAAAGAAGCAACAGGGGTGTAGAAAGAAGCAAGAAAAGTGCAGAAAGGCAAGTGAGATGCAAAAACAGGCAGGAAAGGTTCAGAAAGATGGAAGACGAGTGTAGAAAGAGACAACAGGGGTGCAAAATAAGCACATGAGGTGCAGAAAGAGGCAACAGACATGCAGAAAGAGGGATGAAAGTTGCAGAAAAAGGCAAGAAAAGTGCAGAAAGAGGCAAAAGAGGTACATAAAGAGACAACAGGGGTGCAGAAAGAAGCAAGACAGGTGCAGAAAGAAGAATGGAAAGTGCAGAATGAAGCAACAGGGATGCAAGGTAAGAGAAGTGCAGAAACAGTTAAGAGAAGTGCACAAAGAGGCAAGAGAATTGCTGAAAGAAGCAACAGAGGTGTAGAAAGAAGCAAGAAAAGTGCAGAAAGAGGCAAGTGAGATGCAAAAACAGGCAGGAACGGTACAGAAAGCAGGAAGACGAGTGCAGAAACAGACAACAGGGGTGCAGAAAGAAGCAAATGAGGTGCAGAAAGAGGCAACAGACGTGCGGAAAGAGGGAAGAGAGGTGCAGAAAAAGCCAAGAAATGTGCAGAAAGAGGCAAAAGAGGTACATAAAGAGACAACAGGAGAGCAGAAAGAAGCAAGACAGGTGCAGAAAGAAGCATGGAAAGTACAGAATGAAGCAACAGGGGTGCAGAAAGAGGCAAGGGAAGTGTAGAGAGGAGCAAGTGAGGTGCAGAAAGAGCAAATAGAGGTGCAAAAAGAGGCAAGAGAGGTGCAGAAACAGGCAAGAGAAGTGCATAAAGAGGCAAGAGAATTGCTGAAAGAAGCAACAGAGGTGTATAAAAAAAGCAAGAAAAGTGCAGCAAGAGGCAAGTGAGATGCAAAAACAGGCAGGAAAGGTACAGAAAGAGGGAAGACGAGTGCAGAAAGAGACAACAAGGGTGCAGAAAGAAGCAAATGAGGTGCAGAAAGAGGCAACAGACGTGCGGAAAGAGGGAAGAGAGGTGCAGAACAAGCTAAGAAGAGTGCAGAAAGAGGCAAAAGAGGTACATAAAGAGACAACAGGGGTGCATAAAGAAGCAAGACAGGGGCAGAAAGAAGCATGGAAAGTGCAGAATTAAGCAATAGGGGTGCAGAAAGACGCAAGAGAAGTGTAGAAAGGAGCAAGTGAGGTGCTGAAAGAGCCAACAGAGGTGCAAAAAGAGGCAAGAGAGGTGCAGAAACAGGCAAGAGAATTGCTGAAAGAAGCAACAGAGGTGTCGAAAGAAGCAAGAAAGTGCAGAAAGAGGCAAGTGAGATGCAAAAACAGGCAGCAAAGGTACAGAAAGAGGGAAGACGAGTGCAGAAAGAGACAACAGGGGTGCAGAAAAAGCACATGAGGTGCAGAAAGAGGCAACAGACGTGCAGAAAGAGGGAAGAGAGGTGCAGAAAAAGGCAATAAAAGTGCAGAAAGAGGCAAAAGAGGTACATAAAGAGACAATAGGGGTGCAAAAAGAAGCAAGACAGGTGCAGAAAGATGCATGGAAAGTGCAGAATGAAGCAACAGGGGTGCAGAAAGAGGAAAGAGAAGTGCAGAAACAGGCAAGAGAAGTGCACAAAGAGGCAAGAGAATTGCTGAAAGAAGCAACAGAGGTGTAGAAAGAAGCAAGAAAAGTGCAGAAAGAGGCAAGTGAGATGCAAAAACAGGCAGGAAAGGTACAGAAAGAGGGAAGACGAGTGCAGAAAGAAACAACAGGGGTGCAGAAAGAAGCAAATGAGTTGCAGAAAGAGGCAATAGACGTGCAGAAAGAGGGAAGAGAGGTGCAGGAAAAGGGAAGAAAAGTGCAGAAAGAGGCAGAAGAGGTACATAAAGAGACAACAGGGATGCAGAAAGAAGCAAGACAGGTGCAGAAAGAAGCATGGAAAGTGCAGAATGAAGCAACAGGGGTGCACAAAGAGGCAAGAGAAGTGTAGAAAGGAGCAAGTGAGGTGCAGAAAGAGCCAACAGAGGTGCAAAAAGAGGCAAGAGAGGTGCAGAAACAGGCAAGAGAAGTGCATAAAGAGACAAGAGAATTGCTGAAAGAAGCAACAGAGGTGTAGAAAGAAGCAAGAAAAGTGCAGAAAGAGGCAAGTAAGATGCAAAAACAGGCAGGAAAGGTACAGAAAGAGAGAAGACGAGTGCAGAAAGAGACAACAGGGGTGCAGAAAGAAGCAAATGAGGTGCAGAAAGAAGCAACAGACATGCAGAAAGAGGGAAGAGAGGTGCAGAAAAAGCCAAGAAAAGTGCAGAAAGAGGCAAAAGAGGTACATAAAGAGACAACAGGGGTGCAGAAAGAAGCAAGACAGGTGCAGAAAGAAGCATGGAAAGTGCAGAATGAATCAACAGGGGTGCAGAAAGAGGCAAGAGAAGTGCAGAAACAGGCAAGAGAAGTGCACAAAGAGGCAAGAGAATTGCTGAAAGTAGCAACAGAGGTGTAGAAAGAAGCTAGAAAAGTGCAGAAAGAGGCAAGTGAGATGCAAAAACAGGCAGGAAAGGTACAGAAAGAGGGAAGACGAGTGCAGAAAGAGACAACAGGGGTGCAGAAAGAAGCAACAGACGTGCAGAAAGAGGGAAGAGAGGTGCAGAAAATGGCAAGAAAAGTGCAGAAAGAGGCAAAAGAGGTACATAAAGAGACAACAGGGGTGCAGAAAGAACCAACACAGGTGCAGAAAGAAGCATGGAAAGTGCAGAATGAAGCAACAGGGTTGCAGAAAGAGGCAAGAGAAGTGCAGAAACAGGCAAGAGAAGTGCACAAAGAGGCAAGAGAATTGCTGAAAGAAGCAACAAAGGTGTAGAAAGAAGCAAGAAAAGTGCAGAAAGAAGCAAGTGAGTTGCAAAAACAGGCAGGAAAGGTACAGAAAGAGGGAAGACGAGTGCAGAAAGAGACAACAGGGGTGCAGAAAGAAGCAAATGAGGTGCTGAAAGAGGCAACAGACGTGCAGAAACAGGAAGAGAGATGCAGAAAAAGGCAAGAAAAGTGCAGAAAGAGGCAAAAGAGGTACTGTAGGAGAGTAGGATCTGCCTCTTATGTTGCCCCCACTTTTTTCTGATGTTTACACTGGTTTCTGGCTATAGTCTGGCTGGGTCCCTGCTAATCAGGGCCCCAGCCTCTCTGTTCCCTCTAAACGACTTGGAGTGCACTCTAGGTGCACTAGTGATTGGATACTGTGGTACCTTATGAGTCCCTAGTATATGGTACCTTAGGTACCAAGGGCATAGGTACTTCACAGGCCTACCAGGGGCTGAAGCATGTATTATGCCACCCCTGGGAAGCAGACTAAATCTGACGCCACCGGTCTGCTACTGCAGCCTGGGTAAGGTGGTGCATGCACCCCTTACTGTGGTATGGGCTACCTATACCACTACATACAAACACACATACAAACCTATAAGTCACTCCTATGGCAGGCCTTATCAATCCTGAAGGCAGAGTGCTTGGTTCTTATGTGAGAGGGTGTCCCTGCATGAGCAGAGCCCCTCTGCAGCGTTCAGAGATCCTTCTCTGATGCTGTTTGTAGTGCAGCCTGACCATATACTCTTAAGAGCATTATAACCTCGCGTTAAATGCTATCTTTGGGATGGCTGCACGGAAACATGTCGTGTTTGGTGTCAAACATCTTGGAATACTACCCCCCCGCTAGTTCTGGTGGCGGGGTAGCATTCCACCCTTCTAGAGGGAGAGACATGTACACACCGGCCTAACCGGTAACTTCTTTCCAGAGCCCTGGCATCACAAGATGGATGCCACCAGTCACAGACACTGGGCTGCCCTCCTGCTGATGACCGAAACTCACAGTGGAGGAAGCCCAACAATAGATATCCTGTCGCAGGGGGGTGTGACCACCTCCCAGACAGGGTTTAGTGTATTGGGGCTGGGTGGGTGCACTCTTAGAGTGCTTTGAAAGTCCTGCACTGGGGGAGCAAAAGGCTCCTCTGTGCATACCCCAGTTCAAACCGGCTGAGGGGCTACCTGCCCCTGCTCTGGCGCGAAGCTGGACAAAGCGAAGTGGGTGTAGCCACCCACTCCCCTGACCCTCCCATAGGCGGGGTCATAGAGCTAGTCCCTCCCTTCTTTTTAGTATAAGATGGGGAACCTGTGCATTGCAAACTAGATACCCCTGGACGACGCTCTAAAGACGAATCCTGGTCCTTCGACGTTCCACTACCTCTGGAAGACTGAAGAATCTCCCTTGGAGTCAAGGAGTGACTCCCCTGCTTGGCAGGCACCAAAAACTACAATGACGGTCACAAACTACGCTGCTCCTGCCGGAGCCCGAAGTCCCTGCAGCCCAGGAAGAGGATTTCCTGACTTCCCCAAGGCCATCGTGAGTCCCCAGCGAAGCTGAGGCAAGTGGACCCCACGAGCGACGAGGAACCGCAGACCCTGGGTCCCGTGCACTATTGTCGAGTGCAACCCCGTCACGACGTTTTATGAACTTGTGCTTTGAACCACGTGTGGTCCCCGCCTCTAGCAGAGATTCCTCCCGAGATCAGAGGCCTATCCCGTCCCGAGTGACCGTGGGCCCCTGTTGAGTGAATCCTCCTGAGGCGTCTTCGCGATCCCTTGCCAGCCGGCTTGTGGGTTCCCTGAAGACTTTTCTATGAAACCAAAGGGCTCCCCTCGTTGCTCCAGGCCTGCCCTGACCTACCCTTTCTGGGTAAGTTCCCCAGACCTTGCTGGTCTGCACCATTGACTTTTCCTCTCCACCACAAGACTTGCTGCTACCAAGGCTTGTTGGCTCCAATCGGGTCGCCGACACCGCAGTCAGCTGCAGACTTCGTGGGACACACTGAATCCAGCTCCTGGCCGTCCTCGACGCCTCCTGGACCTCGTGGTCAAAGAGTCAAGACACCCGTGAACGACCTGAATCCTGTCGATGACGGTGGGCATTCATCTTCCTTGCCCCGGGTCACTGCCAAGTGACTTTGAACACTGTCCCCTCTGCTTTCAGGTCTTCCTTCTTCCGAATCCAGGCTTGGATTCCACCGGACACTTCTTCTGGCTTCACAAGCAGCAAGTCTTCACTGGCTCCCATTGAAAACGACGCCGCGACCCGACACCAAAGGACACCTATGCACCCGGCTCCCCTGGGTGAGGTAACTTCAGCACTACGGTGCTCCTGTGGGTGTTGGCCCTAGAACTACTTACCCTGTAAGTGACTTGCTTGTTACTACCCTAGAAGTGCCCTAAAACTCCTATTTTCCCCATGCGATTATCGCACTGGCTCGTACAGGGTTCGCGTCTGTGTTAGACACATCGCGTCCATCTCCCTTGTAACTCTATCAGTAACCGCATCCTTCGACTCGTACTGAGTCCGATCGGTGTGTTCGCCTCGAACACGCAAGGGACCTGTAACATTGATAAACTCAATCGCGTTCTCTCGCATAGACTGGTACAGGACTCGCATCGGTGCCTGAACACCGCGTCCGTCCCCTGTGGGTCTCCTATAACTACCTGGGGTGGTTCTTTGGGGTCCCTCGATTCTATATGCTCTAGACCCCGGTCTAGCCAAGATAAGATTGTGATATCTGATTGTGCTAACTTATTTTGATAACATTGACTTGTACATATGTTCCTGGCTTCTAATCTCATAAAGAGATTAGTAGAGAGTTGATTAATAATAAATACATATATATTTGATATATATACCTGTGTGGTGTCTTTTCATTTGGTGATTCAAGAGATTGTGTGGTAAAACAAGCTGCTTTACATTCCTCCAAGACTTAGCCTGAAGGCTGCTCTCCACAGCTACCACTAGGATAGCTTTCTATAAAGGTTGTCTTAAACCTACCTACCATAAGAGTCGAATTGTACTGGTGCAAGGTGTCCACTTTAATTAGTGAACAGCATATACCAGGCCAACTTCTCACATTGGTGGCAGCGTGTGGGATTCCAGCTTGCTATTGTTTTACCAGAAAATCTCTATTTGAATTACTAACTGAAAACCACTATAGGTACTCAAGGTACATATAAAGTCAAGCTTAGTATCAATAATTCTACTGAACTTAGAGCTGTGTGCCAAGGGATAGCACACCCTTTCTACAGCTCAAGCTAGTATCAGTAGGCCACAAACTAGTGTAGGTAGTACAACACTGCACAACACTAGAATGTCCTTAAGGATTGGACCCAGTGGATCCACTCAGCTTCAGTATCAGGACATGACTTTCTTTGACTTGAAAGCCATGTGTGCTGAAAGGCACCTGAAGATAGGACAGAGTCCCTCTACACTACACCTGATAGATCTGCTGACAGCAGATGACCTTAGATTAGCTCTAGGAGCTAATGGGTCTTAATCAGTGGGTGGGTCAATTACAGTATCTGGGTCAGATGATGAAAATCAGATTGACCAAGACTCTGTGGGTGAAGGGCCAGATCCAAAGGGGTCTGAACAGGACAGAGGAATTCTCCCTAAGAGAACTGACAGAGTGGGAGAGAGGGGTAAGTCCCCTTCAAGGGACTCTGACCGCTCCTATCACTCTGGCAGAGAAACTGTCCAGCAGAGAGACTCCTACTTCCTAAGAAGAGATAGTTCCTCTGACAGAATGTACAAACTGCTGCAGTATGAGGAAGCAAGATTTGCCCTAAAAACCAAGCAGTTGGCATTGGATAAAGAAGCCTTTGAGCTCCAGAGAGCTTCTAGAAGAGAGGGGTTAGAACCCCCTGGTGGCAGCAACAGTGTCCCTAGAGGTAGAGAATATATTCCAGACCATAGGAACCTGAGCAAGGTTGTTCCTCCCTACCAGAGTGGGGATGATATCCATAAGTGGATAACTGCTATGGAAAGGGCCTGTAGAGTACAACAGGTCCCCCAAAAGCAGTGGGCAGCAATCTTGTGGCTCTCCTTTTCAGATAAAGGTAGAGACAAGCTCCTCACTGTTAGAGAAGAGGATGCTGATGACTATGAAGTCCAGAAGAGTGCACTGATAGATGGGTTTGGCTTAACCACTGAACAGTACAGGTTGAAGTTCAGAGACACCCAGAAGGCACAGACTCAGGACCTGACTGACTTTGTAGATTGTGCAACCAAGGCTCTGGAGGGTTGGCTGGTTGACAGTAGGGTTACTGATTTCAAGGGATTGTATAATCTAATGATGAGAGAACAGATCCTTAATAATTGCCAGAACCAGTTGTTGCATCAATACCTGGTGGACTCCGATCTGACCTCTCCCCAAGAATTGGGAAAGAAGGCAGACAAGTGGGTCAGAACCAGGGTGAGGCAGAAAACCCAGAACCAAGGGGTGACACAAAGAAGCAGGATTCTAAGGGCTCTGAGAAAGGTGGGGATAAGTCAACAGACCAGAAGTCTTCACAAGGGCCCCAAAAATCTGCATCTGGTGGGGAGTCACAATCCAACAAGGGAAAAGGCCAAAAGAAGCCCTGGTGCAAATTCTGTAAACAGAAAGGGCACTGGACTTCTGACTGTAACAAGTCCAAAGACCAAACCACCACCACTCCTGCCCCTAAGGCAACTGTTCCCCCTAGTCCAGCTACTGGTGGAGGTGGTACTCAGAAGAAGGGTGTAGTAGGGTTGACCCTGGGTTCTGAAGTGGACTCTGACCTAGTCAGAGTACCCACTCAGGCAATGCTGATTTGTGATGGAGACATTGACATGTCCTTCCTAGTAAGCCCCAGTAATCTGGGCAAATACAAACAGCAGCCTGTAATAAATGGCAAACAGGCTTTGGCATTTAGGGACACGGGTGCTAGTGTCACCATGGTGGCAGAGGATCTTGTGGACCCTGGACAGATCATCCTGGGCGAAATGTACCAGGTGACCAATGCAAGCAATGTCAGGACCAACCATAGTCTGGCAGTTGTGAATTTCTCCTGGGGAGGGGTAACTGGCCTCAAGAAGGTTGTAGTCAGTGCAGACCTCCCTGTAGAGTGTCTATTGGGCAATGATCTAGAAACTTCAGCCTGGTCTGAAGTAGAGTTATGGACTCATGCTGAGATGCTGGGCATCCCTGCAGAGGTATTTGCTGTGACCAGGTCACAAGCCAAAATGCATGACACTGAACCAGCTCTGGATCCTGAAATTATGGACCAGATGCTTCCCAAGAGGAGGAGCAGTAGGGTTAAGGCAGTGCATTCCCCTCTGTCTCAGATCACCGATTCCCCTCCCCAGGGAGGAGGAGCAGACCCTGAAGAAGGAACTGCCCCAGAGGAACTTGAGCCTGATCAGGTTGAGTTCTTGGGGGCAGGGGGCCCTTCTAGGGAAGATCTGAGTAAGGAGCAACAGTGCTGCCCCTCTCTTGAACCCCTCAGACAGCAGGCTGCTGCTGAGGCTGCTGGGAGTGCTAGTGGGTCCCATAAGGTTTATTGGGATAAGGGACTCCTATATTCTGAGGGTAGAGATCCAGCCCCTGGAGCCACCAGGAGGTTGGTAATACCTCAGAAGGTTAGGGGGTTCCTCTTGACCCTAGCACATGATATCCCATTGGCAGGTCACTTAGGCCAAAACAAGACCTGGGACAGGCTTGTTCCACATTTTCATTGGCCACATATGTCAGAGGACACAAAGGAGTTTTGTCGCTCCTGTGTCACATGCCAAGCCAGTGGCAAGGCAGGTGGCACAACAAAGGCCCCCCTGATACCACTACCTGTGGTGGGGTACCCTTTGAAAGGGTAGGGATTGACATTGTTGGTCCCCTTGACCCTCAAACTGCATCTGGGCACAGATTTATCCTGGTGGTAGTGGATCATGCCACCAGGTACCCAGAGGCAATTCCCTAAGGACCACCACAGCTCCTGTGGTGGCAAGAGCCCTCATTGGAGTCTTCTCCAGAGTGGGTTTCCCAAAGGAGGTCATCTCTGACAGAGGTACTAACTTCATGTCAGGATATCTGAAAGCAATGTGGAAGGAGTGTGGTGTAACTTATAAGTTCACCACTCCCTATCACCCACAATGCAATGGGTTGGTTGAACGCTTCAACAAAACCCTTAAGGGAATGATTAAAGGACTCCCAGAGAAGCTTAGGCGGAAATGGGACCTTCTTCTTCCCTGCCTGTTGTTTGCCTACAGAGAGGTTCCACAGAAGGGGTTGGTTACAGCCCATTTGAGCTTCTGTTTGGGCATCCTGTAAGAGGTCCATTGTGTTTGGTCAAAGAGGGCTGGGAGTTACCTCTCAAGCCCCCAAACAGGATGTGATGGACTATGTACTTGGTCTCCGCTCCAGGATGGCTGAATACATGAAAAAGGCAACCAAAAACCTGGAGGCCAGCCAAGAATTACAAAAAGCTTGGCATGACCAAAGGCTGTGCTGACTGTGTACCAGCCAGGACAGAAAGTGTGGGTGTTGGAGCCTGTGGCCCCAGCAGCCCTCCAAGACAAGTGGAGTGGCCCCCATACAATAGTTGAACAAAAGGGAGAAGTCACCTATCTGGTGAATCTTGGAACTCCCAGGAGCCCCCTGAGGGTGCTCCATGTCAAAAGATTGAAACCATATGTTGACAGGGCTGACATGGGCTTGCTCATGGCAACTGATGAGGACCAGGAGGAGGAGAGTGACCCTCTCCCTGACCTGCTCTCGCAGAACCCTGATGATGGGTCAGTAGATGGTGTTGCTTTGGCAAGCAGCCTCACTGACCATCAGCAAATTGAGTGCACTCAAGTTCTGAAGCAGTACAGACATATGTTTAGCCTGACCCCTAGTCAGACTACCTGGTGCACCCATGAGGTGGACACTGGAGACAGTCTGCCTGTCAAGAGTAAAATCTACAGGGCGTGGTTTCGGCACCGAGCGAAATGGCGGCTTGCTGAGTGAGCTCCGTCCCCACGGTCTCTAATAACCTAAATATCCGGACATTTCAGCCGTTCTAGAGCTGCGGAAAGTGTGGTGGAAGGCGGCGGAACAAGCGACCCACCTGCCCGTCGGAGGAAGACTGGCCTCCTGATAGTCCAGTCCGCTGGGTGGCTGACCGGTGCGGCGCAGTGGAGATCGGCGCTGCAGTGCGGCCTGGTGGAGGAGTGCTGGGGGCCTGACGGCTGGAGTAGGTGGGGTGCGGCATCGGGAGCAGTGACCGAGTGTGAATGATCTACACTCGCGGCGAGGGGTGAGGAGGCGACACCTGAAACGCAGCGGTGCTCGCTGGTGACACCGGGTCCGGCGTAGCTTCATCCTCGCGCCGTGGGAGGGGCCAGGGCCCGAGATTGGAAGACGTTGACCGGGGGAGAGGAACCGGCGGCAAGTGAGCGGAGCGGTGATCGGGGCAATGCAGAGTCAGACAGCAGAGGACTGACTCCACGCTACCGGTGCTGCTAGTGACTCTCCAGAACCCGGAGGATATTGGGCGCGGCGCCATTCCTGGGACCCTTGGCAGCGAGTGCTAGCGGCCGGCGGCAGCGGCCACCGTCCAGAACAGAGGAGAGTTTGCCTCCGTGAAGGGAGCCATCGGGAGAGCAGTGGGGAGCTCCGAGTGATCACCCGCAGTGCACGCAGCAGTAGCGCTCAGGGCAGAGAGGCGAGTGGTGCTAGCAAGATAAACGCGCCTGCTGCTCGGCAAGTGGATGGCGATGGGAGCGGAGGGTGTGCAATGAGACGCTGGATGTTGCATGTATCAGGACGGCACCCGTGGTGGAGATAAGAACTGGCCGAATGGAAGGAGCAATATCATTTAAAGGGCAACCGTGAGTACGTGAACCTATAGGTGTGGCGCGGTGGGCAGCCCTGTAGGCGATCTCTCCCGGCGCCGTGCCTGACCGCCTGCGGTCTGACTGATACGTGCTCAGAGGGGGGCCGCATATTTAGTAGTAAGTAGGCCAAGACGGCACAAGAAATATCGGCGCCAGTGTGGAAAGTGGGTCCACTGACAACATCAAGGGGTCGGGAGAGAGACTTTGGACCACTAGACGTTAACAAGAACGGTGCCCTGCCGGTGACGCATGCGCCCTGAGACCGCCGCCCCACACAAACAGTAATAGTTGTCACAGAAGGGACCTGAAACTATACCGGTGAGGCGAGAAGTAGGTCTCCTGGAGTGCCCGGGATTGGCAGGGGAGGATAGTCAACATGAAGCCCAAAGGCCAGGTCGTGACGCAGGCCAACAAAATGGACAAGTATGCCATGCCGCTTACGACGGCCTCAGCCCAGACTGATCTAGCTGAAGGACAGAGTGAACCCTCACTGGCCGCCATCATGGCTGCAATAGCGGATCTTAAGGGCACAATTGATCCCAAAATTGATGCGGTCACACTGGATGTTAACTTGCTGCGTGCTGACTTCCGCAAGTTATCGGACAAAATGGCGGCTACAGAAACAAGAGTCACGCAATTGGAAACCTGTGCACAGAGTTTGGAGGAGAGGGTTCAGGCCCTCACTAAACAGCAAGAAGTGATGGCGGCCAAGCTGGAAGACCAGGAAGGAAGGGCACGGAGGAATAACATTTGCGTGGTGGGCGTGCCGGAGGGAATGGAGGGGCCGAGCATGGACTTATTTCTTGAGGACTTGATCCTGAACCACCTAAAACCAAAGCGCCTCTCCGTTCACTTCACAGTGGAACGAGCGCATCGCGCGCCCATTCCTAAACCTAAACCGGGAGGCCCACCGCGCACAATCATAGCACGGATTTTAAACTACCGAGACAGAGACGCTATCCTGCAGGCGGCGCGACAGTGCGGAGACCTGCTCCACGAGAACGCAGTGATTCGATTTTCCAGACTTCACGCTTAATGTACAGCGCCAGAGACGTACCTTCGATGCGGTTAAAAGGAGCTGTGAACCAAAGCAATAAAGTATTCCATGATGTACCCTGCTAAACTGAGAGTGGAGGCTGAGGGAAAGCGTGGTTTTTGTAAATCCAGAATCTGCAATGGCCTGGTTGGAAGGGTGGCGCACTGTAGGGGCCAACAAGCAATCGGGAGCATGGCGGAGCGAGAGCGACAAAGGACGGCAGGAGAGGAGTCGGACTAGAAGGGCGCCCGGAGGAGCCGGCCTCCACGCAAGTAAATATGTGATATGTCTCGACCACGCAGCGAGCTCACGAGGACTATTTGCCATATAAAGACGACAAGAATACTATTGTCTTCCATATGCATGGTACTGGGGGATTGTTATATTGTTCACGCAGGCTGTCACGAACCTAGTGAGACTGAATAAGGTTGATGCTACTGGAACTGAATGCATATTGAGACCTGGGGGCAGGCGGCTCAAGAGTTAGGCACCGACACCCCCACAGTTGTTGAGTTTGTTTAGGGCGACAGGCACTCTGCGAGTTGTGGTGGGAAGAGTTGTTATGCTCTCCAGCATGGTAGCAGGGAGGGGGGGGCAAGGGAGGGGTTGTTGCAGTTATGCAGGGTTTTTTGTTGTAAAGTCAGTACTTTTATACGGTCATTGAAGATAATAGAGATGTTCATACTAGTGTGCCCCTCACCGGAACACCCACTAGAGAGATGGCATTACTGGAGCAAATAACTAGTCAAAAATCCACTCCGGGATCCCAGGGCGGGCAGCGAGGGAGTATGCACGGTTTGAATGCCCTGGGGGTATTGTCTTGGAATATAAATGGATTGGGGAGCCGTATCAAACGTAGCATTGTACTTCAATATTTGCATCGACACTCCCCTAATGTTGTTCTGATTCAGGAAACACATCTTAGGGGTCAGAGGTACCGGGCACTGGATAGGTATGGGTATAAACTGGTGGCTCATGCCGGGTACACCACGGGCTCACGCGGGGTAGGAGTCATGGTTAAGAAGGCAACTCCGCTGGTGGTGGACAAAGTTACACACGATCCGTTGGGTAGGTTTGTGGCTCTGACGGGGACTTGGGAGGGACAGGCATTCAACCTGGTCTCCTTCTACATACCGCCAATGGCTCGTTCGGAGGGATTTAAGGCGCTGGGGGTCTTCCTTGTAAATCTTCCTCCTGGGGTATTGGTGCTGGGAGGGGACATGAACTCAGTTATGGACCCAGGTCTAGACAGAGACTCCAGAGTAGCTCACCTAAGAGGAGTGGAACCCCTTCTGGCATTCACAGAGGCGATGGGGTTGGTGGACCTGTGGAGGTTCCACAACCCAGACACACGACAGTACACATTCTACTCTGCAGCACATGCCAGCTACTCTCGACTGGACCATATACTGACACATAAGGGAAGTGAGGGTTGGTTCTCTAATACCAGAATCGGACCCCGAGGTATATCAGACCATTCCCCGGTTGAAATGACACTGAAAGGCACACCACGCCAATCTATCCTACCACCCAGACTGAATGCATGGTTCTTCCAGAATAAGGACAACGCACATAAAGTTAAGGAAAGGGCGCAACTATACTTCCAAGAGAATGAAGGATCGGTAGAAGAATGTAGCACTTTATGGGAAGCGCTTAAACCAGTAATAAGGGGATACATCCAAGACTGTATAGGGGCAGAAAAAAAGGAAAAGAAACTACGTTGGGATCAGCTGGAGTCGATGGTGGTAGACCTGGAGACACGCTACTTGGGAGGTGGGAGGAAAGATAGGGATCTGGCACATTTACTAGATCTGCGGAAACGTGAGCTACAGGATATGGCGACTAGTGCTGCCAGGTCGACGGCCCTGGCCACGCAAAGGAGAATATACGACCTAGGAGACAAAGCGAATAAAATGATTGCTTGGCTTGAAAAGAGGGATAGAGAGAGAAGCTGGGTAGCTGGGATTCAAGATGGAGAGGGGAACATGCACTCGACAGGGGATGCCATTGCAGGGGCATTCGCTGACTATTATGAAAAACTCTACGACTCGAACCCCGTCAGAACGGCTAGGGATAGCTATGAGCTCTTATCAGAAATGCATCTCCCAATCTTGACACCAGACGACAGAGAATCAATAGACGGGGATTTTACAGAATAGGAAATTATAGGAGCCATACAGGACTTGCAGGCAGGGAAAGCACCGGGACCCAATGGCTTACCGGTGGAACTCTTCAAATGTACTGCCACCACGGTGGCCCCACAACTCCTAGCTATGTTCAACGAAGCAAGGGAGCGAGGGTCGCTACCGATTGACCAGCGCACAGCAACGATAGTCGTGATACCCAAGGCTGGTAAACCAGCGGAGAAGTGCGGGTCATACCGACCGATTTCTCTACTTAATATTGAGGTTAAAATTCTGGCGAAGGTCTTGGTAAATAGACTTTTGGTGCCCATCCAGACACTGATCCACCCCGACCAATCGGGCTTTATGCCCAACCGAAGTACTAGACTTAACCTGCGCCGTCTGTATCAATCAATCAATCACAGAATTTGTAAAGCGCACCACTTACCCGCGAGGGTCTCAAGGCGCTGGGGAAAAAAAAAGGGGGGGGTGCTGCTACTGGTCGAACAGCCAGGTCTTGAGTAGCCTCCTGAAGGTCAGCAGGTCTTGGGTCTGTCGTAGGCTTAGTGGAAGGGTGTTCCAGGTCTTGGCGGCGAGGTGGGAGAAGGATCTGCCGCCGGTGGTAGTTTTCGAATGCGAGGGACGGTGGCGAGGAGAGGTCGGCGGAGCGGAGTTGGCGGTTGGGGACGTAGAAGAGGAGTCGTCTGTTGAGGTAGGCTGGGCCAGTCTTGTGGAGTGCCTTGTGTGCGTGGATGAGGAGTTTGAAGGAGATTCTCCTGTCGACGGGGAGCCAGTGCAGGTTCTTCAGGTGGGGGGTGATGTGGCTGTGGCGTGGTAGATCGAGGATCAGGCATGCGGAGGGCGTTTTGTATGCGTTGCAGTCGCTTGATGAGCTTGGCCGGGGCTCCCGCGTAGAGGGCGTTCCCATAGTCAAGTCTGCTACTGACGAGGGCCTGGGTGACTGTTCTTCTCGTGTCTGTCGGGATCCACCTGTAGATCTTGCGAAGCATGCGGAGGGTGTTGAAGCAGGAGGATGAGACTGCGTTGACTTGCTTGGCCATGGAGAGCGTTGAGTCGAGGATGACTCCCAGGTTGCGTGCGTGGTCGGTGGGTGTCGGGGCTGCTCCCAGCGTCGTTGGCCACCAGGAGTCGTCCCAGGCTGAGGGGTTGGAGCCGAGGATGAGGACCTCTGTCTTCTCTGTGTTCAGTTTTAGTCGGCTGATCTTCATCCAATCGGCGACGACGGCGACGGTCTGTATGGGGTGCAATACCTGGTCAAGTGTCACCCGGAAGTAGAGGCAGCGCTCCTATCACTCGACGCTCGCATGGCGTTCGATAGCATTGAATGGCACTATTTGTTTGAAGTTTTGCGGAGGTTCGGCATTGGACCAAGGTTTATCTCGTGGATCCAACTGTTATACACGCAACCCATGGCAAGAGTGAGGGTCAATGGTTCGGTATCTCGCCCTTTCATCCTGCGGAAGGGCACCAGGCAGGAGTGTCCCATCTCCCCGCTCTTGTTCACTCCGGCGCTTGAGCCGCTGGCGGTGTGGGTCAGGGGGGATCCTGTGATTACAGGAATAGGTGAGGGTGACCAGTGGGAAGAAAGAATATCACTCTACGCAGATGATGTCCTCCTGTACACAACGCGGCCGCGGTTTACCATCAACAGGTTACTACAGATTTTTAAGCTATTTGAAGGGTACTCAGGGTATCAGATTAACCGGGACAAGTCCCTCCTGTATATGTTAACAGATGGGCCACCACCCGACCTAGGAGCCGACTCTAAGCTCCAGATCAGGACCAGCTTTAAATACCTAGGAGTACAGATTGAAAAAACAGATAGCGCGTTTGTGCTCGAGAATCTCAAACCACAACTTGATCGTTTGAAGGGTGACGTGACACATTGGAGGAAGCTGCCGATCTCCTTGATGGGAAGGGCAGTGCTCTTCAAGATGATGACCTTACCCAGGTTGTTATACATACTTCAAAATACGCCCTGTCCGGTGCCTGATGCATTTTTAGAGAGGTAGACAGCCAACTTAGGACGTTATTGTGGGATGGAGGGACTGCGCGGATAGCACTTGCGAAACTACAGAAAGGAGTCTACGAGGGAGGGTTGGCGGTTCCGGATATTCAAAAATACTATTGGGCATCCCAGCTTATGGTCATTAATGATTGGGTATTTGCAGATCGAAACGATCCGGCCTACAGGGTCGACCAATGGGCAATGGGGGACGAGAGTTACCTGAAAGTTCTGTATGGACCGAGGAAACAGGATGGACTGCCCATGCCTACACGACTAGTGCAGATGGCGTGGATAAAGGCAACTCATTTCCTGGGTTGGACGGGGCGGCTGACAGAACAGACTCCTCTGTGGTCTAGTGTAATGCTTAGAGAAGTAGGGCGTCTGCAGGGCTTTGTGAAATGGAAGTTGATCGATATTATGAGGCTGGGAGATGTGAGAAAAAAGCAGGCCATATTATCATTCTTAGAACTACAGAAGGAATACCAACTAACACCCAAAGAACACTATAAGTATATACAACTGAAACACGCCATCGGTAGGCATATAAAAGATGGGGAACAGATCCCAGAATATAGTCCACTAGAGGATAGATTGTTATTGGACCCCATTCCGGAAAAGCCACTATCGGCTATATATGAGAAAATAGTAAACAATTCCCCAGACTTACTGCTCAAGGTGAGAGAGGCATGGGAATCGGACGTGGGATTATTAGAAGACGATGACTGGGCCGAGCGGTGCAAAGCCCAAGAGAAGTGGCAATTAGAGCTAGGTTCAGATTAATACAGTTACGGATCCTGCATCGATCCTACTAAACCAGTGTAATGTTGTTCCGCATGGGTAAGATCACGACAGAAGAGTGTCAAAGAGGGTGTGGTCAGAAAGGGACGTTTTTTCACACCTTGTGGGAATGCCCGATAATCCAGAGATACTGGTCCAGAATAGCGCATATTTTAACCGAAGTGATTGAACAGCAGGTCCCTGTGGATGCTAGATGGCATGTATTGTGTGTGTCCGGAGAAGTGACCTGGCCTAAATACTCCAAGATATGGCTGCAAGTCGCAGCAATGGTTGCTAAACGAAACGTGGCTAGAACATGGGGGCGGCCCGACCGCCACTGGTTTCCCAGTGGAAGAAAGATCTGGACTGGTGTTGCATGGCAGAAAGAGTTGTATATGAAGGCCGTGGCTGCCCCACGAAATGGAGTAAAGTATGGCAGAAATGGGCCGACTACAGGGGCTTAAGGGAAGGGTTGGGCGACTGAGAAGGGAAGGACCCAGGGTGGGGGGGATCCACTATATTGCAAACTATGAGGAATGTACATTAGATTGTGAACGTTATTGAGAATATGTACTTTATTCCAACAATATGATGATGACAATGTAATGCTGACTTTGGTTTAATACTCAAAATAAAAAGATTTTTTTTTAAAAAGAGTAAAATCTACAGGCAACCTGACCATGTCAGGGACTGTATCAGGACTGAAGTCAGAAAATGTTGGAGTTAGGTGTGATTGAGCCTTCAGATAGCCCTGGGGCTGGCCCAGTAGTCCTAGTACCCAAGCCTCATACCCAGGGTGGTAAGAAAGAAATGAGGTTTTGTGTAGACTACAGAGGCCTCAATGCAGTCACTAGGACTGATGCCTATCCCATACCAAGGGCAGATGAGCTGATTGATACTTTGGCCTCAGCCAAGTATCTAAGTACATTGACCTAACAGCTGGCTACTGGCAGATCAGATTAGCTGATGATGCAAAAGCCAAGCAAAACCAAAGGGGATGATGGACGGAGTGTTGAACATTGCAAGCACTCACCCCCAGTCGACTGATCTGGGTTTAATCCATCATCATTCTTTAGCTCACTCCGCCACCCCAGTTCAGACATGGCCATATGCAAATCAGTCTGACCCTGTGCCTCATAGGAACAGTCCAGCCCGAACTGCCAAGCCATGTCTTCCCTGGACCGGAAACAAGCATCCTGGGACCGGTTTCTGGCTTACAGCCGTCATCAGCCAGGCTATCTTGAATCCAGTGGCAAAGTGAGCAAGGGACCCACGTCTGGGCATACCCTGCCAACTTAGGGCGAACATAGCAAAACCAAAGGGGATGATGGACGGAGTGTTGAACATTGCAAGCACTCACCCCCAGTCGACTGATCTGGGTTTAATCCATCATCATTCTTTAGCTCACTCCGCCACCCCAGTTCAGACATGGCCATATGCAAATCAGTCTGACCCTGTGCCTCATGGGAACAGTCCAGCCCGAACTGCCAAGCCATGTCTTCCCTGGACCGGAAACAAGCATCCTGGAACCGGTTTCTGGCTTACAGCCGTCATCAGCCAGGCTATCTTGAATCCAGTGGCAAAGTGAGCAAGGGACCCACGTCTGGGCATACCCTGCCAACTTAGGGGCGAACATAGCAAAACCAAAGGGGATGATGGACGGAGTGTTGAACATTGCAAGCACTCACCCCAGTCGACTGATCTGGGTTTAATCCATCATCATTCTTTAGCTATATTGCAAACTATGAGGAATGTACATTAGATTGTGAACGTTATTGAGAATATGTACTTTATTCCAACAATATGATGATGACAATGTAATGCTGACTTTGGTTTAATACTCAAAATAAAAAGATTTTTTTTTTTAAAAGAGTAAAATCTACAGGCAACCTGACCATGTCAGGGACTGTATCAGGACTGAAGTCCAGAAAATGTTGGAGTTAGGTGTGATTGAGCCTTCAGATAGCCCTGGGCTAGCCCCGTAGTCCTAGTACCCAAGCCTCATACCCAGGGTGGTAAGAAAGAAATGAGGTTTTGTGTAGACTACAGAGGCCTCAATGCAGTCACTAGGACTGATGCCTATCCCATACCAAGGGCAGATGAGCTGATTGATACTTTGGCCTCAGCCAAGTATCTAAGTACATTTGACCTAACAGCTGGCTACTGGCAGATCAGATTAGCTGATGATGCAAAAGCCAAAACAGCATTTTCGACCCCTGGTGGGTCACTACCACTTTGTGGTGATGCCCTTTGGATTGAAAAATGCACCTGCCACTTTTCAGAGGTTGGTGAACAAAGTTCTGGCAGGGATGGAAACTTATTGCTCAGCTTATCTAGATGATATTGTTGTCTTTAGTTCCTCCTGGCAGGATCACCTGGTCCACCTCAGAAATGTTTTGGAGGCTCTGCAGAAAGCAGGCCTCACTATCAAGACCACTAAGTGCCAGATAGTACCTTCTAGGTGGAGGCCAGGTTCAGCCTTTACAGAGCAAAATCCAAACCATAATGGAATGGGTTGCTCCAACCACCCAGACACAGGTGAGAGCCTTCTTAGGCCTGACTGGGTACTATAGGAGGTTTGTAAAGGGATATGGATCTATAGTGACCCCCTTGAATGATCTAACCTCAAAGAAAATGCCAAAAAGGTTCAGTGGACAGCTAGCTGTCAGAAGGCATTGAAGACCTAAAGCAGGCCATGTGCACTGCCCCCATCTTACAGAGTCCAGACTACACCAAAAGTTCATTGTCCAAACAGATGCTTCTGAGCTGGGTGTGGGAGCTGTACTGTCTCAACTGAATGATGAAGGTCAAGATCAGCCAGTAGCTTTCATTAGAAGAAGGCTGACCCCTAGAGAGAAACGTTGGTCAGCTATAGAGAGGAGGCCTTTACTGTGGTGTGGGCCCTGAAGAAGCTGAGGCCATACTTGTTTGGCACTCACTTCATAGTTCAGACCGACCACAAGCCCCTCCTATGGCTTAAACAAATGAAAGGAGAAAACCCAAAACTTTTGAGGTGGTCCAATTCCCTACAGGGGATGGACTATACAGTGGAGCATAGACCTGGGACCCAACATGCCAATGCAGATGGACTCTCAAGGTATTTCCACTTAGAGCACGAAGACTTAACTGGTCAAGGTTAGTTTAGTGTCCCTGCGTTTGGGGGGTTGTGTAGGAGAGTAGGATCTGCCTCTTATGTTGCCCCCACTTTTTTTCTGATGTTTACACTGGTTTCTGGCTATAGTCTGGCTGGGTCCCTGCTAATCAGGGCCCCAGCCTCTCTGTTCCCTCTAAACGACTTGGAGTGCACTCTAGGTGCCCTAGTGATTGGATACTGTGGTACCTTATGAGTCCCTAGTATATGGTACCTTAGGTACCAAGGGCATAGGTACTTCACAGGCCTACCAGGGGCTGAAGCATGTATTATGCCACCCCTGGGAAGCAGACTAAATCTGACACCACCGGTCAGCTACTGCAGCCTGGGTAAGGTGGTGCATGCACCCCTTACTGTGGTATGGGCTACCTATACCACTACATACATACACACATACAAACCTATAAGTCACTCCTATGGCAGGCCTTATCAATCCTGAAGGCAGAGTGCTTGGTTCTTATGTGAGAGGGTGTCCCTGCATGAGCAGAGCCCCTCTGCAGCGTTCAGAGATCCTTCTCTGATGCTGTTTGTAGTGCAGCCTGACCATATACTCTTAAGCGCATTATAACCTCGCGTTAAATGCTAACTTTGGGATGGCTGCACGGAAACATGTCGTGTTTGGTGTCAAACATCTTGGAATACTACCCCCCGCCAGTTCTGGCGGCGGGGTAGCATTCCACCCTTCTAGAGGAGAGACATGTACACACCGGCCTAACCGGTAACTTCTTTCCAGAGCCCTGGCATCACAAGATGGATGCCACCAGTCACAGACACTGGGCTGCCCTCCTGCTGATGACCGAAACTCACAGTGGAGGAAGCCCAACAATAGATATCCTGTCGCAGGGGGTGTGACCACCTCCCAGACAGGGTTTAGTGTATTGGGGCTGGGTGGGTGCACTCTTAGAGTGCTTTGAAGTCCTGCACTGGGGGAGCAAAAGGCTCCTCTGTGCATACCCCAGTTCAAACCGGCTCAGGAGCTACCTGCCCCTGCTCTGGCGCGAAGCTGGACAAAGGGAAGTGGGTGTAGCCACCCACTCCCTGACCCTCCCATAGGTGGGGTCATAGAGCTAGTCCCTCCCTTCTTTTTAGTATAAGATGGGGAACCTGTGCATTGCAAACTAGATACCCCTGGACGACGCTCTAAAAGACGAATCCTGGTCCTTCGATGTTTCACTACCTCTGGAAGACTGAAGAATCTCCCTTGGAGTCAAGGAGTGACTCCCTGCTTGGCAGGCACCAAAAACTACAACGACGGTCCCAAACTATGCTACTCCCGCCGGAGCCCGAAGTCCCTGCAGCCCAGGAAGAGGATTTCCTGACTTTTCCAAGGCCATCGTGAGTCCCCAGCGAAGCTGAGGCAAGTGGACCCCACGAGCGACGAGGAACCGCAGACCCTGGGTCCCGTGCACTATTGTCGAGTGCAACCATGTCACGATGTTCTACTAACTTGTGCTTTGGACTACATGTGGTCCCCGCCTCTAGCAGAGACTCCTCCCGAGATCAGAGGCCTACCCCGTCCCGAGTGACCGTGGGCCCCTGTTGAGTGAATCCTCCTGAGGCGTCTTCGCGATCCCTTGCCAGCCGGCTTGTGGGTCCCCTGAAGACTTTTCTATGAAACCAAAGGGCTCCCCTGGTTGCTCCAGGCCTGCCCTGACCTACCCTTGCTGGGTAAATTCCCCAGACCTTGCTGGTCTGCACCATTGACATTTCCTCTCCACCACGAGACTTGCTGCTACTAAGGCTTGTTGGCTCCAATCGGGTCGCCGACACCGCAGTCAGCTGCAGACTTCGTGGGACACGCTGAATCCAGCTCCTGGCCGTCCTCGACGCCTCCTGGACCTCGTGGTCAAAGAGTCAAGACACCCGTGAACGACCTGAATCCTGTCGACTACGGTGGGCATTCATCTTCCTTGCCCCGGGTCACTGCCAAGTGACTTTGAACACTGTCCCCTCTGCTTTCAGGTCTTCCTTCTTCCGAATCCAGGCTTGGACTCCACCGGACACTTCTTCTGGCTTCACAAGCAGCAAGTCTTCACTGGCTCCCATTGAAAACGACGCCGCGACCCGACACCAAAGGACACCTATGCACCCGGCTCCCCTGGGTGAGGTAACTTCAGCACTACAGTGCTCCTGTGGGTGTTGGCCCTAGAACTACTTACCCTGTAAGTGACTTGCTTGTAGCTACCCTAGAAGTGCCCTAAGCTATTTGAAGGGTACTCAGGGTATCAGATTAACCGGGACAAGTCCCTCCTGTATATGTTAACAGATGGGCCACCACCCGACCTAGGAGCCGACTCTAAGCTCCAGATCAGGACCAGCTTTAAATACCTAGGAGTACAGATTGAAAAAACAGATAGCGCGTTTGTGCTCGAGAATCTCAAACCACAACTTGATCGTTTGAAGGGTGACGTGACACATTGGAGGAAGCTGCGATCTCCTTGATCGGAAGGGCAGTGCTCTTCAAGATGATGACCTTACCCAGGTTGTTATACATACTTCAAAATACGCCCTGTCCGGTGCCTGATGCATTTTGTAGAGAGGTAGACAGCCAACTTAGGACGTTATTGTGGGATGGAGGGACTGCGCGGATAGCACTTGCGAAACTACAGAAAGGAGTCTACGAGGGAGGGTTGGCGGTTCCGGATATTCAAAAATACTATTGGGCATCCCAGCTTATGGTCATTAATGATTGGGTATTTGCAGATCGAAACGATCCGGCCTACAGGGTCGACCAATGGGCAATGGGGGACGAGAGTTACCTGAAAGTTCTGTATGGACCGAGGAAACAGGATGGACTGCCCATGCCTACACGACTAGTGCAGATGGCGTGGATAAAGGCAACTCATTTCCTGGGTTGGACGGGGCGGCTGACAGAACAGACTCCTCTGTGGTCTAGTGTAATGCTTAGAGAAGTAGGGCGTCTGCAGGGCTTTGTGAAATGGAAGTTGATCGATATTATGAGGCTGGGAGATGTGAGAAAAAAGCAGGCCATATTATCATTCTTAGAACTACAGAAGGAATACCAACTAACACCCAAAGAACACTATAAGTATATACAACTGAAACACGCCATCGGTAGGCATATAAAAGATGGGGAACAGATCCCAGAATATAGTCCACTAGAGGATAGATTGTTATTGGACCCCATTCCGGAAAAGCCACTATCGGCTATATATGAGAAAATAGTAAACAATTCCCCAGACTTACTGCTCAAGGTGAGAGAGGCATGGGAATCGGACGTGGGATTATTAGAAGACGATGACTGGGCCGAAGCGGTGCAAAGCCCAAGAGAAGTGGCAATTAGAGCTATTTTCAGATTAATACAGTTACGGATCCTGCATCGATCCTACTAAACCAGTGTAATGTTGTTCCGCATGGGTAAGATCACGACAGAAGAGTGTCAAAGAGGGTGTGGTCAGAAAGGGACGTTTTTTCACACCTTGTGGGAATGCCCGATAATCCAGAGATACTGGTCCAGAATAGCGCATATTTTAACCGAAGTGATTGAACAGCAGGTCCCTGTGGATGCTAGATGGCATGTATTGTGTGTGTCCGGAGAAGTGACCTGGCCTAAATACTCCAAGATATGGCTGCAAGTCGCAGCAATGGTTGCTAAACGAAACGTGGCTAGAACATGGGGGGCGGCCCGACCGCCACTGGTTTCCCAGTGGAAGAAAGATCTGGACTGGTGTTGCATGGCAGAAAGAGTTGTATATGAAGGCCGTGGCTGCCCCACGAAATGGAGTAAAGTATGGCAGAAATGGGTCGACTACAGGGGCTTAAGGGAAGGGTTGGGCGACTGAGAAGGGAAGGACCCAGGGTGGGGGGGATCCACTATATTGCAAACTATGAGGAATGTACATTAGATTGTGAACGTTATTGAGAATATGTACTTTATTCCAACAATATGATGATGACAATGTAATGCTGACTTTGGTTTAATACTCAAAATAAAAAGATATATTTTTTTTTTAAAAGAGTAAAATCTACAGGCAACCTGACCATGTCAGGGACTGTATCAGGACTGAAGTCCAGAAAATGTTGGAGTTAGGTGTGATTGAGCCTTCAGATAGCCCCTGGGCTAGCCCAGTAGTCCTAGTACCCAAGCCTCATACCCAGGGTGGTAAGAAAGAAATGAGGTTTTGTGTAGACTACAGAGGTCTCAATGCAGTCACTAGGACTGATGCCTATCCCATACCAAGGGCAGATGAGCTGATTGATACTTTGGCCTCAGCCAAGTATCTAAGTACATTTGACCTAACAGCTGGCTACTGGCAGATCAGATTAGCTGATGATGCAAAAGCCAAGCAAAACCAAAGGGGATGATGGACGGAGTGTTGAACATTGCAAGCACTCACCCCCAGTCGACTGATCTGGGTTTAATCCATCATCATTCTTTAGCTCACTCCGCCACCCCAGTTCAGACATGGCCATATGCAAATCAGTCTGACCCTGTGCCTCATGGGAACAGTCCAGCCCGAACTGCCAAGCCATGTCTTCCCTGGACCGGAAACAAGCATCCTGGGACCGGTTTCTGGCTTACAGCCGTCATCAGCCAGGCTATCTTGAATCCAGTGGCAAAGTGAGCAAGGGACCCACGTCTGGGCATACCCTGCCAACTTAGGGCGAACATAGCAAAACCAAAGGGGATGATGGACGGAGTGTTGAACATTGCAAGCACTCACCCCCAGTCGACTGATCTGGGTTTAATCCATCATCATTCTTTAGCTATATTGCAAACTATGAGGAATGTACATTAGATTGTGAACGTTATTGAGAATATGTACTTTATTCCAACAATATGATGATGACAATGTAATGCTGACTTTGGTTTAATACTCAAAATAAAAAGATTTTTTTTTTTTTTTAAAAGAGTAAAATCTACAGGCAACCTGACCATGTCAGGGACTGTATCAGGACTGAAGTCCAGAAAATGTTGGAGTTAGGTGTGATTGAGCCTTCAGATAGCCCCTGGGCTAGCCCCGTAGTCCTAGTACCCAAGCCTCATACCCAGGGTGGTAAGAAAGAAATTAGGTTTTGTGTAGACTACAGAGGCCTCAATGCAGTCACTAGGACTGATGCCTATCCCATACCAAGGGCAGATGAGCTGATTGATACTTTGGCCTCAGCCAAGTATCTAAGTACATTTGACCTAACAGCTGGCTACTGGCAGATCAGATTAGCTGATGATGCAAAAGCCAAAACAGCATTTTCGACCCCTGGTGGGCACTACCACTTTGTGGTGATGCCCTTTGGATTGAAAAATGCACCTGCCACTTTTCAGAGGTTGGTGAACAAAGTTCTGGCAGGGATGGAAACTTATTGCTCAGCTTATCTAGATGATATTGTTGTCTTTAGTTCCTCCTGGCAGGATCACCTGGTCCACCTCAGAAATGTTTTGGAGGCTCTGCAGAAAGCAGGCCTCACTATCAAGGCCACTAAGTGCCAGATAGTACCTTCTAGGTGGAGGCCAGGTTCAGCCTTTACAGAGCAAAATCCAAACCATAATGGAATGGGTTGCTCCAACCACCCAGACACAGGTGAGAGCCTTCTTAGGCCTGACTGGGTACTATAGGAGGTTTGTAAAGGGATATGGATCTATAGTGACCCCCTTGAATGATCTAACCTCAAAGAAAATGCCAAAAAGGTTCAGTGGACAGCTAGCTGTCAGAAGGCATTTGAAGACCTAAAGCAGGCCATGTGCACTGCCCCCATCTTACAGAGTCCAGACTACACCAAAAGTTCATTGTCCAAACAGATGCTTCTGAGCTGGGTGTGGGAGCTGTACTGTCTCAACTGAATGATGAAGGTCAAGATCAGCCAGTAGCTTTCATTAGAAGAAGGCTGACCCCTAGAGAGAAACGTTGGTCAGCTATAGAGAGGAGGCCTTTACTGTGGTGTGGGCCCTGAAGAAGCTGAGGCCATACTTGTTTGGCACTCACTTCATAGTTCAGACCGACCACAAGCCCCTCCTATGGCTTAAACAAATGAAAGGAGAAAACCCAAAACTTTTGAGGTGGTCCAATTCCCTACAGGGGATGGACTATACAGTGGAGCATAGACCTGGGACCCAACATGCCAATGCAGATGGACTCTCAAGGTATTTCCACTTAGAGCACGAAGACTTAACTGGTCAAGGTTAGTTTAGTGTCCCTGCGTTTGGGGGGTTGTGTAGGAGAGTAGGATCTGCCTCTTATGTTGCCCCCACTTTTTTCTGATGTTTACACTGGTTTCTGGCTATAGTCTGGCTGGGTCCCTGCTAATCAGGGCCCCAGCCTCTCTGTTCCCTCTAAACGACTTGGAGTGCACTCTAGGTGCACTAGTGATTGGATACTGTGGTACCTTATGAGTCCCTAGTATATGGTACCTTAGGTACCAAGGGCATAGGTACTTCACAGGCCTACCAGGGGCTGAAGCATGTATTATGCCACCCCTGGGAAGCAGACTAAATCTGACACCACCGGTCAGCTACTGCAGCCTGGGTAAGGTGGTGCATGCACCCCTTACTGTGGTATGGGCTACCTATACCACTACATACATACACACATACAAACCTATAAGTCACTCCTATGGCAGGCCTTATCAATCCTGAAGGCAGAGTGCTTGGTTCTTATGTGAGAGGGTGTCCCTGCATGAGCAGAGCCCCTCTGCAGCGTTCAGAGATCCTTCTCTGATGCTGTTTGTAGTGCAGCCTGACCATATACTCTTAAGCGCATTATAACCTCGCGTTAAATGCTAACTTTGGGATGGCTGCACGGAAACATGTTGTGTTTGGTGTCAAACATCTTGGAATACTACCCCCCGCCAGTTCTGGCGGCGGGGGTAGCATTCCACCCTTCTAGAGGGAGAGACATGTACACACCGGCCTAACCGGTAACTTCTTTCCAGAGCCCTGGCATCACAAGATGGATGCCACCAGTCACAGACACTGGGCTGCCCTCCTGCTGATGACCGAAACTCACAGTGGAGGAAGCCCAACAATAGATATCCTGTCGCAGGGGGGTGTGACCACCTCCCAGACAGGGTTTAGTGTATTGGGGCTGGGTGGGTGCACTCTTAGAGTGCTTTGAAGTCCTGCACTGGGGGAGCAAAAGGCTCCTCTGTGCATACCCCAGTTCAAACCGGCTCAGGGGCTACCTGCCCCTGCTCTGGCGCGAAGCTGGACAAAGGGAAGTGGGTGTAGCCACCCACTCCCCTGACCCTCCCATAGGTGGGGTCATAGAGCTAGTCCCTCCCTTCTTTTTAGTATAAGATGGGGAACCTGTGCATTGCAAACTAGATACCCCTGGACGACGCTCTAAAGACGAATCCTGGTCCTTCGATGTTCCACTACCTCTGGAAGACTGAAGAATCTCCCTTGGAGTCAAGGAGTGACTCCCCTGCTTGGCAGGCACCAAAAACTACAACGACGGTCCCAAACTATGCTACTCCCGCCGGAGCCCGAAGTCCCTGCAGCCCAGGAAGAGGATTTCCTGACTTTTCCAAGGCCATCGTGAGTCCCCAGTGAAGCTGAGGCAAGTGGACCCCACGAGCGACGAGGAACCGCAGACCCTGGGTCCCGTGCACTATTGTCGAGTGCAACCCCGTCACGACGTTCTACTAACTTGTGCTTTGGACTACGTGTGGTCCCCGCCTCTAGCAGAGACTCCTCCCGAGATCAGAGGCCTACCCCGTCCCGAGTGACCGTGGGCCCCTGTTGAGTGAATCCTCCCGAGGCGTCTTCGCGATCCCTTGCCAGCTGGCTTGTGGGTCCCCTGAAGACTTTTCTATGAAACCAAAGAGCTCCCCTGGTTGCTCCAGGCCTGCCCTGACCTACCCTTGCTGGGTAAATTCCCCAGACCTTGCTGGTCTGCACCATTGACATTTCCTCTCCACCACGAGACTTGCTGCTACTAAGGCTTGTTGGCTCCAATCGGGTCGCCGACACCGCAGTCAGCTGCAGACTTCGTGGGACACGCTGAATCCAGCTCCTGGCCATCCTCGACGCCTCCTGGACCTCGTGGTCGAAGAGTCAAGACACCCGTGAACGACCTGAATCCTGTCGACTACGGTGGGCATTCATCTTCCTTGCCCCGGGTCACTGCCAAGTGACTTTGAACACTGTCCCCTCTGCTTTCAGGTCTTCCTTCTTCCGAATCCAGGCTTGGACTCCACCGGACACTTCTTCTGGCTTCACAAGCAGCAAGTCTTCACTGGCTCCCATTGAAAACGACGCCGCGACCCGACACCAAAGGACACCTATGCACCCGGCTCCCCTGGGTGAGGTAACTTCAGCACTACAGTGCTCCTGTGGGTGTTGGCCCTAGAACTACTTACCCTGTAAGTGACTTGCTTGTAGCTACCCTAGAAGTGCCCTAAAACTCCTATTTTCCACGTGCGATTATCGCACTGGCTCGTACAGGGTTCGCGTCTGTGTTAGACACATCGCGTCCATCTCCCTTGTAACTCTATCAGTAACCGCATCCTTCGACTCGTACTGAGTCCGATCGGTGTGTTCGCCTCGAACACGCAAGGGACCTGTAACATTGATAAACTCAATCGCGTTCTCTCGCATAGACTCGTACAGGACTCGCATCGGTGCCTGAACAACGCGTCCGTCCCCTGTGGGTCTCCTATAACTACCTGGGGTGGTTCTTTGGGGTCCCTCGATTCTATATGCTCTAGACCCCGGTCTAGCCAAGATAAGATTGTGATATCTGATTGTGCTAACTTATTTTGATAATATTGACTTGTACATATGTTCCTTGCTTCTAATCTCATAAAGAGATTAGTAGAGAGTTGTTTAATAATAAATACATATATATTTGATATATATACCTGTGTGGTGTCTTTTCATTTGGTGATTCAAGAGATTGTGTGGTAAAACAAGCTGCTTTACATTCCTCCAAGACTTAGCCTGAAGGCTGCTCTCCACAGCTACCACTAGGATAGCTTTCTATAAAGGTTGTCTTAAACCTATCTACCATAAGAGTCGATTTGCCCTGGTGCAAGGTGTCCACTTTAATTAGTGAACAGCATATACCAGGCCAACTTCTCACAGGTACATAAAGAGACAACAGGGGTGCAGAAAGAAGCAAGACAGGTGCAGAAAGAAGCATGGAAAGTGCAGAATGAAGCAACAGGGGTGCAGAAAGAGGCAAGAGAAGTGTAGAAAGGAGCAAGTGAGGTGCAGAAAGAGCCAACAGAGGTGCAAAAAGAGGCAAGAGATGTGCACAAAGAGGCAAGAGAATTGCTGAAAGAAGCAACAGAGGTGTAGAAAGAAGCAAGAAAAGTGCAGAAAGAGGCAAGTAAGATGCAAAAACAGGCAGGAAAGGTACAGAAAGAGGGAAGACGAGTGCAGAAAGAGACAACGGGTGCAGAAAGAAGCAAATGAGGTGAAGAAAGAGGCAACAGACATGCAGAAAGTGGGAAGAGAGGTGCAGAAAAAGCCAAGAAAAGTGCAGAAAGAGGCAAAAGAGGTACATAAAGAGACAACAGGGGTGCAGAAAGAAGCAAGACAGGTGCAGAAAGAAGCATGGAAAGTGCAGAATGAAGCAACAGGGGTGCAGAAAGAGGCAAGAGAAGTGCAGAAACAGGCAAGAGAAGTGCACAAAGAGGCAAGAGAATTGCTGAAAGTAGCAACAGAGGTGTAGAAAGAAGCTAGAAAAGTGCAGAAAGAGGCAAGTGAGATGCAAAAACAGGCAGGAAAGTTACAGAAAGAGGGAAGACGAGTACATAAAGAGACAATAGGGGTGCCGAAAGATACAAATGAGGTGCACAAAGAGGCAACAGACGTGCAGAAAGAGGGAAGAGAGGTGCAGATAATGGCAAGAAAAGTGCAGAAAGAGGCAAAAGAGGTACATAAAGAGACAACAGGGGTGCAGAAAGAACCAACACAGGTACAGAAAGAAGCATGGAAAGTGCAGAATGAAGCAACGGGGTTGCAGAAAGAGGCAAGAGAAGTGCAGAAACAGGCAAGAGAAGTGCACAAAGAGGCAAGAGAATTGCTGAAAGAAGCAACAAAGGTGTAGAAAGAAGCAAGAAAAGTGCAGAAAGACGCAAGTGAGATGCAAAAACAGGCAGGAAAGGTACAGAAAGAGGGAAGACAAGTGCAGAAAGAGACAACAGGGGTGCAAAAAGAAGCAAATGAGGTTCTGAAAGAGGCAACAGACGTGCAGAAAGAGGGAAGAGAGGTGCAGAAAAAGGCAAGAAAAGTGCAGAAAGAGGCAAAAGAGGTACATAAAGAGAAAACAGGGGTGCAGAAAAGCAAGACAGGTGCAGAAAGAAGCATGGAAAGTGCAGAATGAAGCAACAGGGGGCAGAAAGAGGCAAGAGAAGTGAAGAAAGGAGCAAGTGAGGTGCAGAAAGAGCCAACAGAGGTGCAAAAAGAGGCAAGAGAAGTGCACAAAGAGGCAAGAGAATTGCTGAAAGAAGCAACAGAGGTGTAGAAAGAAGCAAGAAAAGTGCAGAAAGAGGCAAGTGAGATGCAAAAACAGGCAGGAAAGGTACAGAAAGAGGGAAGACGAGTGCTGAAAGAGACAACAGGGGTGCAGAAAGAAGCAAATGAGGTGCAGAAGGAGGCAACAGATGTGCAGAAAGAGGGAAGAGAACTGCAGAAAAAGGCAAGAAAAGTGCAGAAAGAGGCAAAAGAGGTACATAAAGAGACAACAGGGGTGCAGAAAGAAGCAAGATAGGTGCAGAAAGAAGCATAGAAAGTGCAGAATGAAGCAACAGGGGTGCAGAAAGAGGGAAGGGAAGTGTAGAAAGGAGCAAGTGAGGTGCAGAAAGAGCCAACAGAGGTGCAAAAAGAGGCAAGAGAGGTGCAGAAACAGGCAATAGATTTGCTGAAAGAAGCAACAGAGGTGTAGAAAGAAGCAAGAATAGTGCAGAAAGAGGCAAGTGAGATGCAAAAACAGGCAGGAAAGGTACAGAAAGAGGGAATACGAGTGCAGAAAGAGACAACAGGGGTGCAGAAAGAAGCACATGAGGTGCAGAAAGAGGCAACAGACGAGCAGAAAGAGGGAAGAGAGGTGCAAAAAAAGACAGGAAAAGTCCAGAAAGAGGCAAAAGAGGTACATAAAGAGACAACAGGGGTGCAGAAAGAAGCAAGACAGGTGCAGAAAGAAGCATGGAAAGTGCAGAATGAAGCAACAGAGGTGCAGAAAGAGGCAAGAGAAGTGCAGAAACAGGCAAGACAAGTGCACAAAGAGGCAAGAGAATTGCAGAAAGAAGCAACAGAGGTGTAGAAAGAAGCAAGAAAAGTGCAGAAAGAGGCAAGTGAGATGCAAAAACAGGCAGGAAAGGTACAGAAAGAGGGAAGACGAGTGCAGAAAGAGACAACATGGGTGCAGAAAGAAGCAAATGAGGTGCAGAAAGAGGCAACAGACGTGCAGAAAGAAGGAAGAGAAGTGCAGAAAAACACAAGAAAAGTGCAGAAAGAGGCAAATGAAATACATAAAGAGACAACAGGGGTGCAGAAAGAAGCAAGACAGGTGCAGAAAGAAGCATAGAAAGTGCAGAATGAAGCAACAGGGGTGCAGAAAGAGGCAAGAGAAGTGTAGAAAGGAGCAAGTGAGGTGCAGAAAGAGCCAACAGATGTGCACAAAGAGGCAAGAGAGATGCAGAAACAGGCAAGAGAAGTGCAGAAAGAGGCAAGAGAATTGCTGAAAGAAGCAACAGAGGTGTAGAAAGAAGCAAGAAAAGTGCAGAAAGAGGCAAGTGAGATGCAAAAACAGGCAGGAAAGGTACAGAAAGAGGGAAGACGAGTGCAGAAAGAGACAAAGGGGTGCAGAAAGAAGCAAATGAGGTGCACAAAGAGACAACAGAGGTGCAGAAAGAGGGAAGAGAGGTGCAGAAAAAGGCAAAAAAGTGCAGAAAGAGGCAAAAGAGGTACATAAAGAGACAAGGGGGGCAGAAAGAAGCAAGACAGGTGCAGAAAGAAGCATGGAAAGTGCAGAATGAAGCAACAGGGGTGCAGAAAGAGGCAAGAGAAGTGTAGAAAGGAGCAAGTGAGGTGCAGAAACAGGCAGGAAAGGTACAGAAATGGGAAGAAGAGTGCAGAAAGAGACTACAGGGGTGCAGAAAGAAGCACATGAGGTGCAGAAAGAGGCAACAGACGTGCAGAAAGAGGGAAGAGAGTTGCTGAGAAAGGCAAGAAAAGTGCAGAAAGAGGCAAAAGAGGTACATAAAGAGACAACAGGGGTGCAGAAAGAAGCAAGACAGGTGCAGAAAGAAGCATGGAAAGTGCAGAATGAAGCAACAGGGGTGCAGAAAGAGGCAAGAGAAGTGCACAAAGAGGCAAGAGATTTGCTGAAAGAAGCAACAGAGGTGTAGAAAGAAGCAATAAAAGTGCAGAAAGAAGCAAGTGAGATGCAAAAACAGGCAGGAAAGGTACAGAAAGAGGGAAGGCGAGTGCAGAAAGAGACAACAGAGGTGAAGAAAGAAGCAAATGAGGTGAAGAAAGAGGCAACAGACATGCAGAAAGTGGGAAGAGAGGTGCAGAAAAAGCCAAGAAAAGTGCAGAAAGAGGCAAAAGAGGTACATAAAGAGACAACAGGGGTGCAGAAAGAAGCAAGACAGGTGCAGAAAGAAGCATGGAAAGTGCAGAATGAAGCAACAGGGGTGCAGAAAGAGGCAAGAGAAGTGCAGAAACAGGCAAGAGAAGTGCACAAAGAGGCAAGAGAATTGCTGAAAGTAGCAACAGAGGTGTAGAAACAAGCTAGAAAAGTGCAGAAAGAGGCAAGTGAGATGCAAAAACAGGCAGGAAAGTTACAGAAAGAGGGAAGACGAGTACATAAAGAGACAATAGGGGTGCCGAAAGATACAAATGAGGTGCACAAAGAGGCAACAGACGTGCAGAAAGAGGGAAGAGAGGGGCAGATAATGGCAAGAAAAGTGCAGAAAGAGGCAAAAGAGGTACATAAAGAGACAACAGGGGTGCAGAAAGAACCAACACAGGTACAGAAAGAAGCATGGAAAGTGCAGAATGAAGCAACGGGGTTGCGCAACGGGGTTGCAGAAAGAGGCAAGAGAAGTGCAGAAACAGGCAAGAGAAGTGCACAAAGAGGCAAGAGAATTGCTGAAAGAAGCAACAAAGGTGTAGAAAGAAGCAAGAAAAGTGCAGAAAGACGCAAGTGAGATGCAAAAACAGGCAGGAAAGGTACAGAAAGAGGGAAGACAAGTGCAGAAAGAGACAACAGGGGTGCAGAAAGAAGCAAATGAGGTTCTGAAAGAGGCAACAGACGTGCAGAAAGAGGGAAGAGAGGTGCAGAAAAAGGCAAGAAAAGTGCAGAAAGAGGCAAAAGAGGTACATAAAGAGAAAACAGGGGTGCAGAAAAGCAAGACAGGTGCAGAAAGAAGCATGGAAAGTGCAGAATGAAGCAACAGGGGGCAGAAAGAGGCAAGAGAAGTGAAAAAAGGAGCAAGTGAGGTGCAGAAAGAGCCAACAGAGGTGCAAAAAGAGGCAAGAGAAGTGCACAAAGAGGCAAGAGAATTGCTGAAAGAAGCAACAGAGGTGTAGAAAGAAGCAAGAAAAGTGCAGAAAGAGGCAAGTGAGATGCAAAAACAGGCAGGAAAGGTACAGAAAGAGGGAAGACGAGTGCTGAAAGAGACAACAGGGGTGCAGAAAGAAGCAAATGAGGTGCAGAAGGAGGCAACAGATGTGCAGAAAGAGGGAAGAGAACTGCAGAAAAAGGCAAGAAAAGTGCAGAAAGAGGCAAAAGAGGTACATAAAGAGACAACAGGGTGCAGAAAGAAGCAAGACAGGTGCAGAAAGAAGCATAGAAAGTGCAGAATGAAGCAACAGGGGTGCAGAAAGAGGGAAGGGAAGTGTAGAAAGGAGCAAGTGAGGTGCAGAAAGAGCCAACAGAGGTGCAAAAAGATGCAAGAGAGGTGCAGAAACAGGCAATAGATTTGCTGAAAGAAGCAACAGAGGTGTAGAAAGAAGCAAGAATAGTGCAGAAAGAGGCAAGTGAGATGCAAAAACAGGCAGGAAAGGTACAGAAAGAGGGAAGACGAGTGCAGAAAGAGACAACAGGGGTGCAGAAAGAAGCACATGAGGTGCAGAAAGAGGCAACAGACGAGCAGAAAGAGGGAAGAGAGGTGCAAAAAAAGACAGGAAAAGTCCAGAAAGAGGCAAAAGAGGTACATAAAGAGACAACAGGGGTGCAGAAAGAAGCAAGACAGGTGCAGAAAGAAGCATGGAAAGTGCAGAATGAAGCAACAGAGGTGCAGAAAGAGGCAAGAGAAGTGCAGAAACAGGCAAGACAAGTGCACAAAGAGGCAAGAGAATTGCAGAAAGAAGCAACAGAGGTGTAGAAAGAAGCAAGAAAAGTGCAGAAAGAGGCAAGTGAGATGCAAAAACAGGCAGGAAAGGTACAGAAAGAGGGAAGACGAGTGCAGAAAGAGACAACATGGGTGCAGAAAGAAGCAAATGAGGTGCAGAAAGAGGCAACAGACGTGCAGAAAGAAGGAAGAGAAGTGCAGAAAAACACAAGAAAAGTGCAGAAAGAGGCAAATGAAATACATAAAGAGACAACAGGGGTGCAGAAAGAAGCAAGACAGGTGCAGAAAGAAGCATAGAAAGTGCAGAATGAAGCAACAGGGGTGCAGAAAGAGGCAAGAGAAGTGTAGAAAGGAGCAAGTGAGGTGCAGAAAGAGCCAACAGATGTGCAAAAAGAGGCAAGAGAGATGCAGAAACAGGCAAGAGAAGTGCAGAAAGAGGCAAGAGAATTGCTGAAAGAAGCAACAGAGGTGTAGAAAGAAGCAAGAAAAGTGCAGAAAGAGGCAAGTGAGATGCAAAAACAGGCAGGAAAGGTACAGAAAGAGGGAAGACGAGTGCAGAAAGAGACAAAAGGGGTGCAGAAAGAAGCAAATGAGGTGCACAAAGAGACAACAGAGGTGCAGAAAGAGGGAAGAGAGGTGCAGAAAAAGGCAAAACAAGTGCAGAAAGAGGCAAAAGAGGTACATAAAGAGACAACAGGGGTGCAGAAAGAAGCAAGACAGGTGCAGAAAGAAGCATGGAAAGTGCAGAATGAAGCAACAGGGGTGCAGAAAGAGGCAAGAGAAGTGTAGAAAGGAGCAAGTGAGGTGCAGAAACAGGCAGGAAAGGTACAGAAATGGGAAGAAGAGTGCAGAAAGAGACTACAGGGGTGCAGAAAGAAGCACATGAGGTGCAGAAAGAGGCAACAGACGTGCAGAAAGAGGGAAGAGAGTTGCTGAGAAAGGCAAGAAAAGTGCAGAAAGAGGCAAAAGAGGTACATAAAGAGACAACAGGGGTGCAGAAAGAAGCAAGACAGGTGCAGAAAGAAGCATGGAAAGTGCAGAATGAAGCAACAGGGGTGCAGAAAGAGGCAAGAGAAGTGCACAAAGAGGCAAGAGATTTGCTGAAAGAAGCAACAGAGGTGTAGAAAGAAGCAATAAAAGTGCAGAAAGAAGCAAGTGAGATGCAAAAACAGGCAGGAAAGGTACAGAAAGAGGGAAGGCGAGTGCAGAAAGAGACAACAGAGGTGAAGAAAGAAGCAAATGAGGTGCAGAAAGAGGCAACAGACGTGCAGAAAGAGGGAAGAGAGGTGCAGAAAAAGGCAAGAAAAGTGCAGACAGAGGCAAAAGAGGTACATAAAGAGACAACAGGGGTGCAGAAAGAACCAACACAGGTGCAGAAAGAAGCATGGAAAGAGCAGAATGAAGCAACAGGGATGCAGAAAGAGGCAAGAGAAGTGTAGAAAGGAGCAAGTGAGGTGCAGAAAGAGCCAACAGAGGTGCAAAAAGAGGCAAGAGGGGTGCAGAAACAGGCAAGAGAAGTGCACAAAGAGGCAAGAGAATTGCTGAAAGAAGCAACAGGGGTGTAGAAAGTAGCAAGAAAAGTGCAGAAAGAGGCAAGTGAGATGCAAAAACAGGCAGGAAAGGTACAGAAAGAGGGAAGACGAGTGCAGAAAGAGACAACAGGGGTGCATAAAGAAGCACGAGGTGCAGAAAGAGGCAACAGACGTGCAGAAAGAGGGAAGAGAGGTGCAGATAAAGGCAAGAAAAGTGCATAAAGAGGCAAAAGAGGTACATAAAGAGACAACAGGGGTGCAGAAAGAAGCAAGACAGGTGCAGAATGAAGCAACAGGGGTGCAGAAAGAGGCAAGAGAAGTGGAGAAACAGGTAAGAGAAGTGCACAAAGAGGCAAGAGAATTGCTGAAAGAAGCAACAGAGGTGTAGAAAGAAGCAAGAAAAGTGCAGAAAGAGGCAAGTGAGATGCAAAAACAGGCAGGAAAGGTACAGAAAGAGGGAAGACGAGTGCAGAAAGAGACAACAGTGGTGCAGAAAGAAGCACATGAGGTGCAAAAAGAGGCAACAGACGTGCAGAAAGAGGGAAGAGAGGTGCAGAAAATAGCAAGAAAAGTGCAGAAAGAGGCAAAAGAGGTACATAAAGAGACAACAGGGGTGCAGAAAGAAGCAAGACAGGTGCAGAAAGAAGCATGGAAAGTGCAGAATGAAGCAACAGGGGTGCAGAAAGAGGCAAGAGAAGTGGAGAAAGAAGCAATAGAGGTGCAAAAAGAGTCAAGAGAGGTGCAGAAACAGGCAAGAGAAGTGCACAAAGAGGCAAGAGAATTGCTGAAAGAAGCAACAGAGTTGTAGAAAGAAGCAAGAAAAGTGCAGAAAGAGGCAAGTGAGATGCAAAAACAGGCAGGAAAGGTACAGAAAGAGGTAAGACGAGTGCAGAAAGAGACAACAGGGGTGCAGAAAGAAGCAAATGAGGTGCGGAAAGAGGCAACAGACGTGCAGAAAGAGGGAAGAGAGGTGCAGAAAAAGGCAAGAAAAGTGCAGAAAGAGTCAAAAGAGGTACATAAAGAGACAACAGGGGTGCAGAAAGAAGCAAGACAGGTGCAGAAAGAAGGAAATGAGGTGCAGAAAGAGGCAACAGATGTGCAGAAAGAGGGAAGAGAGGTGCAGAAAGTACAAGAGATTTGCAAAATGAGGTCAAGAGAAGTGCAGAAAAAGAAAGAAACGTGCAGAAAGAAGCAACAGAAATGCAGAAAGAGGCAAGAGAGGCGCAGAGGGAATCAAGATTTGCTTGCACACCATTAGTACCAATTTAACACCCACATTTAGCAATAAGTAACAGGTGACCATTCTATGTTTGCAAAGGGCCTTCCACCATGCTGTAACACTTGTTGCTGCATTTTTTGTAACGTTTGACCCGTTTCAGCTAAAAACAAGGCTTTTTTTGTTCAAATCTGCAGATTAGGGTGCAGATGATGAATTATGTGGCTAATGCAGAAAATGTATAATTGTGCGAAAGTCGGTGCAGCCAGTCACATAATTCCAGTGGCCCTGCTCATACCTCTGACTAGGTCCACAAGTGCTCCTCAGTGATTCGATCTTTTTTTTTCTCACTGAGTTCATAGTTGAACTTCTATGGAAACGAGGAAGACTAAACCTGAGGTTACCACTTCACAACACAGACTACCATACCACATAATTACTCTCCATAACACATAATCCCACTCTGCATAATTCCTATACATTAAATACCATATACTTTCTATCCACATAATTTCACTGCACAACATATCACATAATTCCACTACACACAACGTACATCCACGCCACTCCAAAAACATTAGTAAAAAACTTTTGCATTTACAACGCCAATAGCTCTAATTCTCACAAATGCGAAACCTATGACATTGCAAACACTTTTTTAACTAGTAGTCACGTTTGCAGAGTGGTGGAGAAAGGGTGCTGGGCCTCCGACCAGCGATCTGGAATTCCGGTGCGTAGGGCTTACAGGAGGTACCAGTAGGGCTTCTTGGCCCCCAAAGTCCCTCAGGAGTAAATTGGACTTCATCCCCCATCCCGTAGTCTGCCAGGAGGCGCGTTTGCAGAATGGCGGAGAAAGGGGGTCATGGCCTCCGAAGACGTCTTAGCAATCCCACTGTGCGGGACTTACTGGAGGCAACAAGAGGGGTAGTTGGCCCCCAAGTACATCCTTGGGGCAGTATAAATGTCCTGGTTTGTGTATTACCGGGATAGGCTAGATTGCTCCAGATATATATATATCAACGCTCCGTTTTCTTGTTGGTATACCTTCAAGAAAGAAAGCACTCTCGGGGGGTTTTCTCATCCTTATTCCTTTTATTTATGAGCAAACATGACGCGTTTCGGCATCCGCCTTATTGTTTGAATAAGGCGGATGCCGAAACGCGTCATGTTTGCTCATAAATAAAAGGAATAAGGATGAGAAACCCCCGAGAGTGCTTTCTTGAAGGTATACCAGCAAGAAAACGGAGCGTTGATAATTTTCGCGGACGCACCTCCGCGATTCAAGCACCCGTTCGAGAGTGCGCCGGCAAGGTGTAACGGAGCGGTCATATATATATATATATACACAAACACAAGGTGTCCCCTCGAAGAAGCCACACACAGGAGGGTAAAGTTCAGCGCTTTATTGTTGAAAGCGACAGACAGGAAATCAGCACATTCCACCTACAGTAAAGCCCGACGCGTTTCGTGCAACACATGCACTTCTTCATGGGCTGAATTCTGAAGCACTCACAGATGAGCAGAGCACCTGATGTAGTCTATGGACCCACCCCAGTGGGCGTGGACAGCACTGCTGCCTCCCGGTCCTCGTAGTGCTCAAGATTCTTCCTCCAGTGAGTTGTCAGTGCGGTGCACAAATTAAAACAAAGTTCATCCCAAGTGGCTCGATAGAATGTCCTGTTAGACCCAAGCTGCCCTGTAGACCTTTCACAGTGCCCCTCCTGTCCGTACACATACCGTACGCCACCTGGCGTCAGTATCGGTCCGCTAAGATGCGGCGGGGCTTCCTTCACGGCAGGACTGGCCGTAATAAATCCAAACACAAGGTGTCCCCTCGAAGAAGCCACACACAGGAGGGTAAAGTTCAGCGCTTTATTGTTGAAAGCGACAGCCAAGAAATCAGCACATTCCACCTACAGTAAAGCCCGATGCGTTTCGTGCAACACATGCACTTCTTCATGGGCTGAATTCTGAAGCACTCACACGACGAGCAGAGCATCTTATGTAGTCTATGGACCCGCCCCAGTGGGCGTGGACAGCACTGCTGCCTCCCGGTCCTCGTAGTGCTCAAGATTCTTCCTCCAGTGAGTTGTCAGTGCGGTGCACAAATTAAAACAAAGTTCATCCCAAGTGGGTCGATAGAATGTCCTGTTAGACCCAAGCTGCCCTGTAGACCTTTCACAGCGCCCCTCCTGTCCGTACACATACCGTACGCCACCTGGCGTCAGTATCGGTCCGCTACAATGCGGCGAGGCTTCCTTCACAGCAGGACTGGCCGTAATAAATCCAAACACAAGGTGTCCCCTTGAAGAAGCCACACACAGGAGGGTAAAGTTCAGCGCTTTATTGTTGAAAGCGACAGCCAGGAAATCAGCACATTCCACCTACAGTAAAGCCCGACGCGTTTCGTGCAACACATGCACTTCTTAATGGGCTGAATTCTGAAGCACTCACACGACGAGCAGAGCACCTGATGTAGTCTATGGACCCACCCCAGTGGGCGTGGACAGCACTGCTGCCTCCCGGTCCTCGTAGTGCTCAAGATTCTTCCTCCAGTGAGTTGTCAGTGCGGTGCACAAATTAAAACAAAGTTCATCCCAAGTGGGTCGATAGAATGTCCTGTTAGACCCAAGCTGCCCTGTAGACCTTTCACAGCGCCCCTCCTGTGCGTACACATACCGTACGCCACCTGGCGTCAGTATCGGTCCGCTATGATGCGGCGGGCCTTCCTTCACGGCAGGACTGGCCGTAATAAATCCAATCACAAGGTGTCCCCTCGAAGAAGCCACACACAGGAGGGTAAAGTTCAGCGCTTTATTTTTGAAAGCGACAGCCAGGAAATCAGCACATTCCACCTACAGTAAAGCCCAAAGCGTTTCGTGCAACACATGCACTTCTTCATGGGCTGAATTCTGAAGCACTCACACGACGAGCAGAGCACCTGATGTAGTCTATGGACCCGCCCCAGTGGGCGTGGACAGCACTACTGCCTCCCGGTCCTCGTAGTGCTCAAGATTCTTCCTCCAGTGAGTTATCAGTGCGGTGCACAAATTAAAGCAAAGTTCATCCCAAGTGGGTCGATAGAATGTCCTGTTAGACCCAAGCTGCCCTGTAGACCTTTCACAGCGCCCCTCCTGTCCGTACACATACCGTACGCCACCTGGCGTCAGTATCGGTCTGCTACGATGCAGCGGGGCTTCCTTCACGGCAGGACTGGCCGTAATAAATCCAAACACAAGGTGTCCCCTCGAAGAAGCCACACACAGGAGGGTAAAGTTCAGCGCTTTATTGTTGAAAGCGACAGCCAGGAAATCAGCACATTCCACCTACAGTAAAGCCCGACGCGTTTCGTGCAACACATGCACTTCTTCATGGGCTGAATTCTGAAGCACTCACACGACGAGCAGAGCACCTGATGTAGTCTATGGACCCGCCCCAAAATTATAAGTATCCCCCTTCAATCCTGAGGGTCCCTGGGGGCCAACTAGCCCACCAGGTACCTCCAGTAAGAGCCACAGAGCTGCGTTGCAGAGAGGTGGTCCGAGGCCATGCCCCTTTTTACACCACTCTGCAAACGCGGCTTCTGGTGCACTGGTGGTGGGGTGATGAGATCCTCTTGTGTCCTGAGGACCTCAGGGCACAAGTGGACTTCATCCTCCGAGCAGCAGTGCGCCAGAAGCCGTGTTTGCAGCGTGGTGTTAAAAGGAGCGTGTCCTCGGACCACCTCTCTGCAACGCAGCTCTGTGGTGCTTACTGGAGGTACCTGGTGGGCTAGTTGGCCCCCAGGGACCCTTAGGTTTCAAGGGGGCTTAATCCCCCAACTTACAACCAGGGGGTGCGTTTCCAGAGTGGTGCAGGGAGGGGGCGGGGCCTGCTATAACAAGTGTGCAAACGCGCCCCCTGGTGCGTTGTAAATTGGGGGATTGAGTCCCCTTCAATCCTGAGGGTCTCTGTGGACCAACTAGCCCACCAGGTACCTCCACTAAGCACCACAGAGCTGCGTTGCAGAGAGGTGGTCCAAGGCCACACCCCTTTTTACACCACTCTGCAAACACGGCTTCTGGTGCATTGGTGGTGGGGCGATGAGGTCCTCTTGTGTCCTGAGTACCTTAGGACACAAGTGGACTTTATCCTCCGAGCAACAGTGCGCCAGAAGCCGCGTTTGCAGCGTGGTGTAAAAAGGGGGGTGGCCTCATGTGAGAAGTTGGCCTGGTATATGCTGTTCACTAATTAAAGTGGACACCTTGCACCAGAACAATTCGACTCTTATGGTAGATAGGTTTAAGACAACCTTTATAGAAAGCTATCCTAGTGGTAGCTGTGGAGAGCAGCCTTCAGGCTAAGTCTTGAAGGAATGTAAAGCAGCTTGTTTTACCACACAATCTCTTGAATCACCAAATGAAAAGACACCACACAGGTATATATATCAAATATATATGTATTTATTAATAAACACTCTCTACTAATCTCTTTATGAGATTAGAAGTCAGGAACATATGTACAAGTCAAATATTATCAGGATAAGTTTAGCACAATTGAGTATTACAATCTTAGTTTGCTAGACCTAGGTCTAGGGCATCTAGAATCGAGGGACCCCCAAGAACCACCCCAGGTAGTTGTAGGAGACCCACAGGGGACGGACGCGGTGACCTGGCACCGATGCGAATCCTGTACGAGTCTATGCGCTCAGACGCGATTGAGATATCAATGTTCAAGGTCCCTTGCGTGTTCGAGGCGAACACACCGATCGGACTCAGTACGAGTCGAAGGATACGATTTGCAAGGGAGTTGGACGCGGTGTGTCTAACACAGACGCGAAACATGTACGAGTCAGTGCGAGAATCGCACGGGGAAAGTAAGAGTTTTAGGATACTTCTGGTGAACCTACAAGCAAGTCACTTACAGGATAAGTAGTTCGAAGGCCCACACCTACAGGAGCACCGTAGTGCTGGAGTTACCTCACCCAGGGAAGCCGGGTGCAAAGGTGTCCTTTGGTGTCGGGTCGCGGCGTCGTTTTCAATGGCGACCAAAGAAGACTTGCTGCTTGTGATGGTTTGAAGAAGTGTCCGGTGGAATCCAAGCCTGGATTCGGTGGAAGGATGACCTGAAAGCAGAGGGGACAGTGTTCAAAGTCACTTGGCAGTGACTCGGGGCAAGGAAGATGAATGCCCACCGTCGTCGCAGGGTTCAGGTCGTTCACGGTTGCCTTGACTCTTCAGCCACGAGGTCCAGGAGGCGTCGACGACAACCAGGAGCTGGATTCGGCATGTCCCACGATGACTGCGGCTTACTGCGGTGTCAGCAACTCGATCGGAGCCAACAAGCCTTGGTAACTTCAAGTCTCGGGGAAAGTGTGAAGAGGCAATGGCGCAGACCAGCAAGGTCTGTAGAACTCACCCAGCGAGGGTAAGTCAGGGCAGGCCTGGAGCAACCAGGGGAGCCCTTTGGTTTCTTTGGAAAGTCTTCTCGGGACCCACAAGCCGGCTGGCAAGGGGTCACAAAGACGCCTCGGGAGGATTCTCTCACAGGGGCCCACGGTCACTCGGGACGTGGTAGGCCGCTGATCTTAGGAGGGATTCCTGCCGGAGGCTGGGACCACATGTGGTCTAAAGCACAAGTTCGTGGAACGTTGTGAGGGGTTGCACTCGACAATAGTGCACGGTACCCAGGGGTCGCGGTTCCTCGTTACTCTTGGGGTCCACTGGCCTCAGCTTCGCTGGGGACTCACGATGGCCTTTGAGAAGTCAGGAAATCCACTTCTTGGGCTGCAGGGACTTCGGACTCCGGCGGGAGCAGCGTAGTCTGCGACCGTCGTTTGTAGTTTTTGGTGCCTGCCAAGCAGGGGAGTCACTCCTTGACTCCAAGGGAGATTCTTCAGTCTTCCAAAGGTAGTGGAACGTCGAAGGTCCGGGATTCTTCTTGTAGAGCATCGTCCAGGCAAATCTAGGGTGCACTGCACAGGTTCCCCCTCTTATACTAAAAGGAGGGGAGGGACTAGCTCTATGACCCTACCTATGGGAGGGTCAGGGGAGTGGGTGGCTACACCCACTTCCCTTTGTCCAGTTTCGCACCAGAGCAGGGACAGGTAGCCCCTGAGCCGGTTTGAACTGGCATATGCACAGAGGAGCCTTCTGCTCCCCCAGTGCAGGACTTCAAAGCACTCTAAGAGTGCACCCACCCAGCCCCAATACACTAAACCCTGTCTGGAAGGTGGTCACACCCCTTGGGACAGGATATCTATTGTTGGGCTCCCTCCACTGCGAGTGTTGGTCATCAGCAGGAGGGCAGCCCAGTGTCTGTGACTGGTGGCATCCATTTTGTGATGCCAGGGCTCTGCAGGATTCTACCGCGTTTCCACAGTAGGTACATGTCTATCCCTCTAGAAGGGTGGAATGCTACCCCCGCCGCCAGGACTGGCGGGGGTAGTATTCCAAGGTGTTTGACACCAAACACGACATGTTTCGATGCAGCCATTCCAAAGTTAGCATTTTACCGCGAGGATATAATGCACTTAAAAGTATATGGTTTAACCGCATCCACAAACAGCACCAGAGAATGGACTCTGAGAGCTGCAGAGGGGCCCTGCTCAGGCAGAGGCACCCCCTCACATAGAAGCCAAGCACCCTGCCCTCAGGATTGATAGGACCTGCCTTAGGGGTGACTGATAGGGTTACATGTGTGTGTAGGAGAGATATAGGGAACCTATATCTCTGTGAGGGGTGCTAGCACTTCCTCACTCAGGCTGCAGTAGCAGGCCTGTGGTGTCAGATTTAGTCTGCTTCCCAGGGGTGGCATAATACATGCTGCAGCCCCTGGTAGGCCTGTGAAGTATCTATGCCCTTGGTACCTAAGGTACCATATACTAGGGACTCATAAGGTACCACAGTATCCAATCACTAGTGCACCTAGAGTGCACTCCAAATCGTTTAGAGAGAACAGAGAGGCTGGGGCCCTGATTAGCAGGGGCCCAGCCAGACTATAGCCAGAAACCAGAGTAAACATCAGAAAAAAGTGGGGGCAACATAAGAGGCAGATCCTACTCTCCTACACAACCCCCCAAATGCAGGGACACTAAACTAACCTTGACCAGTTGAGTCTTCGTGTTCAAAGTGGAAATACCTTGAGAGTCCATCTGCATTGGCATGTTGGGTCCCAGGTCTATGTTCCACTGTATAGTCCATCCCCTGTAGGGAAATGGACCACCTCAAAAGTTTTGGGTTTTCTCCTTTCATTTGTTTAAGCCATAGGAGGGGATTGTGGTCGGTCTGAACTATGAAGGGAGTACCAAACATGTATGGCCTCAGCTTCTTCAGGGCCCATACCACAGCAATGGCCTCCCTCTCTATAGCTGACCAACGTTTCTCTCTAGGGGTCAGCCTTCTGCTAATAAAAGCTACTGGCTGGTCTTGACCTTCATCATTCAGTTGAGACAGTACAGCTCCCACACCCAGCTCAGAAGCATCTGTTTGGACAATGACCTTTTGGTGTAGTCTGGACTCTGTAAGATGGGGGCAGTGCACATGGCCTGCTTTAGGTCTTCAAATGCCTTTTGACAGCTAGCTGTCCACTGAACCTTTTTGGCATTTTCTTTGAAGTCAGATCATTCAAGGGGTCACTATAGATCCGTATCCCTTGACAAACCTCCTATAGTACCCAGATAGGCCTAAGAAGGCTCTCACCTGTGTCTGGGTGGTTGGAGCAACCCATTCCATTATGGTCTGGATCTTGCTCTGTAAAGGCTGAACCTGGCCTCCACCTACAAGGTGGCCCAGGTATACAACCTGACTCTGCCCTATCTGGCACTTAGTGGCCTTGATAGTGAGGCCTGCCTTTGCAGGGCCTCCAAAACATTCCTGAGGTGGACCAGGTGATCCTGCCAGGAGGAACTAAAGACAGCAATATCATCTAGATAAGCTGAGCAATAAGTTTCCATCCCTGTCAGAACTTTATTCACCAACCTCTGGAAAGTGGCAGGTGCATTTTCAATCCAAAGGGCATCACCACAAAGTGGTAGTGCCCACCAGGGGTCGAAAATGCTGTTTTGGCTTTTGCATCATCAGCTAGTCTGATCTGCCAGTAGCCAGCTGTTAGGTCAAACGTGCTTAGATACTTGGCTGAGGCCAAAGTATCAATCAGCTCATCTGCCCTTGGTATGGGATAGGCATCAGTCCTAGTGACTGCATTGAGGCCTCTGTAGTCTACACAAAACCTCATTTCTTTCTTACCACCCTGGGTATGAGGCTTGGGTACCAGGACTACTGGACTAGCCCAAAGGCTATCTGAGGGCTCAATTACACCTAGCTCCAACATTTTCTGGACTTCAGTCCTGATACAGTCCCTGACATGGTCAGGTTGCCTGTAGATTTTATTCTTGACAGGCAGACTGTCTCCAGTGTCCACCTCGTGGGTGCACTAGGAAGTCTGACAAGGGGTCAGGCTAAACATATGTCTAAACTGTTACAGAACTTGTCTCCACTCAGTTTGCTGATGGTCAGTGAGGCTGCTTGCCAAAGCAACACCATCTACTGACCCATCATCAGGGTTCTGAGAGAGCAGGTCAGGGAGAGGGTCACTCTCCTCCTCCTGGTCCTCATAAGTTGCCATGAGCAAGCCCATGTCAGCCTTGTCAACATATGGCTTTAATCTGTTGACATGGAGCACCCTCAGGGGGCTCCTGGGAGTTCCAAGATTCACCAGGTAGGTGACTTCTCCCTTCTGTTCAACTATTGTATGGGGGCCACTCCACTTGTCCTGGAGGGCTGCTGGGGCCACAGGCTCCAACACCCACACTTTCTGTCCTGGCTGGTATACAGTCAGTACAGCCTTTTGGTCATGCCAAGCTTTTTGTAATTCTTGGCTGGCCTCTAGGTTTTTGGTTGCCTTTTTCATGTACTCAGCCATCCGGGAGCGGAGACCAAGTACGTAGTCCATCACATCTTGTTTGGGGGCTTGAGAGGTAACTCCCAGCCCTCTTTAACCAAACACAGTGGACCTCTCACAGGATGCCCAAACAGAAGCTCAAATGGGCTGTAGCCAACCCCTTCTGTGGAACCTCTCTGTAGGCAAACAACAGGCAAGGAAGAAGAAGGTCCCATTTCCGCCTAAGCTTCTCTGGGAGTCCTTTAATCATTCCTTTCAAGGTTTTGTTGAAGCGTTCAACTAAACCATTGCATTGTGGGTGATAGGGGTGGTGAACTTGTAAGTTACACCACACTCCTTCCACATTGCTTTTAGATATCCTGACATGAAGTTGGTACCTCTGTCAGAAATGACCTCCTTTGGAAAACCCACTCTGGAGAAGACTCCAATGAGGGCTCTTGCCACCACAGGGGCTGTGGTGGTCCTCAGGGAATTGCTTCTGGGTACCTGGTGGCATGATCCACTACCACCAGGATAAACCTGTGCCCAGATGCAGTTTGAGGGTCAAGGGGACCAACAATGTCAATCCCTACCCTTTCAAAGGGTACCCCCACCACCGGTAGTGGTATCAGGGGGCCTTTGTTGAGCCACCTGCCTTACCACTGGCTTGGCATGTGACACAGGAGCGACAAAACTCCTTTGTGTCCTCTGACATATGTGGCCAATGAAAATGTGGAACAAGCCTGTCCCAGGTCTTGTTTTGGCCCAAGTGTCCTGCTAAAGGGATGTTGTGTGCTAGGGTCAAGAGGAACCCCCTAAACTTCTGAGGTATTACCAACCTCCTGGGGGCTCCAGGGGCTGGGTCTCTACCTTCAGAATATAGGAGTCCCTCATCCCAATAAACTTTATGGGACCCACTAGCACTCCCAGCAGCCTCAGCAGCAGCCTGCTGTCTGAGGGGTTCAAGAGAGGGGCAGCACTGTTGCTCCTTCCTCAGATCTTCCCTAGAAGGGCCCCCTGCCCCCAAGAACTCAACCTGATCAGGCTCAAGTCCCTCTGGGGCAGTTCCTTCTTCAGGATCTGCTTCACCTCCCTCTGGAGGTGAATCTGTGATCTGAGACAGAGGGGAAGGCACTGCCTTTACCCTACTGCTCCTCCTCTTGGGAAGCATCTGGTCCATTGTTCCAGGATCCAGAGCTGGTTCAGTGTCATGCATTCTTGCTTGTGACCTGGTCACAGCAAATACCTCTGCAGGGATGCCCAACATCTCAGCATGAGTCCATAACTCTACTTCAGACCAGGCTGAAGTCTCTAGATCATTGCCCAATAGACATTCGACAGGGAGGTCTGCACTGACTACAACCTTCTTGAGGCCAGTTACCCCTCCCCAGGAGAAATTCACAACTGCCAGACTATGGTTGGTCTTGGCGTTGCTTGCATTGGTCACCTGGTACATTTCGCCCAGGATGATCTGTCCAGGGTCCACAAGATCCTCTGCCACCATGGTGACACTAGCACCTGTGTCCCTAAATGCCAAAGCCTGTTTACCATTTATTACAGGCTGCTGTTTGTATTTGCCCAGATTACTGGGACTCACTAGGAAGGACATATTAAGGTCTCCTCACAAATCAGCATTGCCTGAGTGGGCACTCTGACTAGATCAGAGTCCACTTCAGAACCCAGGGTCAACCCTACTACACCCTTATTCTGTGTACCACCTCCACCAGTAACTGAACTAGGGGGAACAGTTGCCTTAGGGGCAGGAGTGGTGGTGGTTTGGTCTTTGGACTTGTTACAGTCAGAAGTCCAGTGCCCTTTCTGTTTACAGAATTTGCACCAGGGCTTCTTTTGGCCTTTTCCCTTGTTGGATTGTGACTCCCCACCAGATGCAGATTTTTGGGGCCCTTGTGAAGACTTCTGGTCTTTTGACTTATCCCCACCTTTCTCAGAGCCCTTAGGATTTTGCTTCTTGGTGTCACCCCCTTGGTTCTGGGGTTTCTGCCTCACCCTGGTTCTGACCCACTTGTCTGCCTTCTTTCCCAATTCTTGGGGAGAGGTCAGATCCGAGTCCACCAGGTACTGATGCAACAACTGGTTCTGGCAATTATTAAGGATCTGTTCTCTCATCATCAGATTATACAATCCCTTGAAATCAGTAACCCTACTGCCAACCAGCCAACCCTCTAGAGCCTTGGTTGCACAATCAACAAAGTCAGTCCAGTCCTGAGTCTGTGCCTTCTGGGTGTCTCTGAACTTTAACCTGTACTGCTCAGTGGTTAAGCCAAACCCATCTATCAGTGCACTCTTCAGGACTTCATAATCATCAGCATCCTATTCTCTAACAGTGAGGAGCTTGTCTCTACCTTTATCTGAAAAGGAGAGCCACAAGATTGCTGCCCACTGCTTCTGGGGGACCTGCTGAACTCGACAGGCCCTCTCCATAGCAGTTATCCACTTGTGGATATCATCCCCACTCTGGTAGGGAGGAACAACCTTGCTCAGGTTCCTATGGTCTGGAATAGATTCTCTGCCTCTAGGGACACTGTTTCTGCCACCAAGGGGTTCTAACCCCTCTCGTCGAGAAGCTCTCTGGACCTCCAGGGCTTCTCTATCCAGTGCCAACTGCTTGGTTCTGAGGGCAACTCTTGCTTCCTCATACTGCAGCAGTTTGCACATTCTTTCAGAGGAGGTCTCTCTTATGGGAAAGTATGAGTTCCTCTGGTGGACAAATTCTCTGCCAGAGTGATAAGAGTGCTCAGATTCCCTGGAAGGGGACCTATGCCTCTCATCCACTCTGTCAGTTCTCTTAGGGAGAATTCCTCTGTCCTTTTCAGGCCCCTTGAGGCCTGGCCCTTCAATCACAGAGTCCTGGTCATTTGGATTTTCATCGTCTGACCCAGATACTGTAATTGACCCACCCACTGATTCCGACCCATTAGCTCCTAGAGCCAATCTAAGAACATCTGCTGTCAGCAGATCTATCAGGTGCAGGGTTGAGGGACTCTGTCCTAGTCTCAGGTGTCTTTCAACACACATGGCTCTCAAGTCAGAGAAAGCCATGTCCTTATACTGAGGCTGAGTGGATCCACTGGTTCCACCCTTTAAGGACATTCTAGTGTTGTGCAGTGTTGTACTACCTACACTAGTCTGTGGCCTACTGATCCTAGCTTGAGCTGTAGAAAGGGTGTGCTATCCCTTGGCACACAGCTCTAAGTTCAGTAGAACTTATCGATACTAAGCTTGACTTTATATGTACCTTGAGTACCTATAGTGGTTTTCAGTTAGTAATTCAAATAGAGATTTTCTGGTAAAACAATAGCAAGCTGGAATGCCACACGCTGCCCACCAATGTGAGAAGTTGGCCTGGTATATGCTGTTCACTAATTAAAGTGGACACCTTGCACCAGAACAATTCGACTCTTATGGTAGATAGGTTTAAGACAACCTTTATAGAAAGCTATCCTAGTGGTAGCTGTGGAGAGCAGCCTTCAGGCTAAGTCTTGAAGGAATGTAAAGCAGCTTGTTTTACCACACAATCTCTTGAATCACCAAATGAAAAGACACCACACAGGTATATATATCAAATATATATGTATTTATTACTAAACACTCTCTACTAATCTCTTTATGAGATTAGAAGTCAGGAACATATGTACAAGTCAAATATTATCAGGATAAGTTTAGCACAATTGAGTATTACAATCTTAGTTTGCTAGACCTAGGTCAAGGGCATCTAGAATCGAGGGACCCCCAAGAACCACCCCAGGTAGTTGTAGGAGACCCACAGTGGACGGACGCGGTGACCTGGCACCGATGCGAATCCTGTACGAGTCTATGCACTCAGACGCGATTGAGATATCAATGTTCAAGGTCCCTTGCGTGTTCGAGGCGAACACACCGATCGGACTCAGTACGAGTCGAAGGATACGGTCTACAGATAGGATTTGCAAGGGAGTTGGACGCGGTGTGTCTAACACAGACGCGAACCATGTACGAGTCAGTGCGAGAATCGCACGGGGAAAGTACGAGTTTTAGGATACTTCTGGTGAACCTACAAGCAAGACACTTACAGGGTAAGTAGTTCGAGGGCCCACACCTACAGGAGCACCGTAGTGCTGGAGTTACCTCACCCAGGGAAGCCGGGTGCACAGGTGTCCTTTGGTGTCGGGTCGCGGCGTCGTTTTCAATGGCGACCAAAGAAGACTTGCTGCTTGTGATGGTTTGAAGAAGTGTCCGGTGGAATCCAAGCCTGGATTCGGTGGAAGGATGACCTGAAAGCAGAGGGGACAGTGTTCAAAGTCACTTGGCAGTGACTCGGGGCAAGGAAGATGAATGCCCACCGTCGTTGCAGGGTTCAGGTCGTTCACGGTTGCCTTGACTCTTCAGCCACGAGGTCCAGGAGGCGTCGACGACGACCAGGAGCTGGATTCGGCGTGTCCCACGACGTCTGCGGCTTACTGCGGTGTCAGCAACTCGATCGGAGCCAACACGCCTTGGTAACAGCAAGTCTCGGGGAAAGTGTGAAGAGGCAATGGCGCAGACCAGCAAGGTCTGTGGAACTCACCCAGTGAGGGTAAGTCAGGGCAGGCCTGGAGCAACCAGGGGAGCCCTTTGGTTTCTTTGGAAAGTCTTCTGGGGACCCACAAGCTGGCTGGCAAGGGGTCGCGAAGACGCCTCGGGAGGATTCTCTCACAGGGGCCCACGGTCACTCGGGACATGGTACGCCGCTGATCTTAGGAGGGATTCCTGCTGGAGGCTGGGACCACACGTGGTCCAAAGTACAAGTTCGTGGAACGTTGTGAGGGGTTGCACTCAACAATAGTGCACGGTACCCAGGGTTCGCGGTTCCTTGTTACTCTTGGGGTCCACTGGCCTCAGCTTCGCTGGGGACTCACGATGGCCTTTGAGAAGTCAGGAAATCCCCTTCTTGGGCTGCAGGGACTTTGGACTCCGGCGGGAGCGGCGTAGTCTGCGACCGTCGTTTGTAGTTTTTGGTGCCTGCCAAGCAGGGGAGTCACTCCTTGACTCCAAGGGAGATTCTTCAGTCTTCCAAAGGTAGTGGAACGTCGAAGGTCCGGGATTCTTCTTGTAGAGCGTCGTCCAGGGAAATCTAGGGTGCACTGCACAGGTTCCCCCTCTTATACTAAAAGGAGGAGAGGGACTAGCTCTATGACCCTACCTATGGGAGGGTCAGGGAGTGGGTGGCTACACCCACTTCCCTTTGTCCAGTTTCGCGCCAGAGCAGGGACAGGTAGCCCCTGAGCCGGTTTGAACTGGCATATGCACAGAGGAGCCTTCTGCTCCCCAGTGCAGGACTTCAAAGCACTCTAAGAGGGCACCCACCCAGCCCCAATACACTAAACCCTGTCTGGAAGGTGGTCACACCCCTTGGGACAGGATATCTATTGTTGGGCTCCCTCCACTGCGAGTGTTGGTCATCAGCAGGAGGGCAGCCCAGTGTCTGTGACTGGTGGCATCCATTTTGTGATGCCAGGGCTCTGCAGGATTCTACCGCGTTTCCACAGTAGGTACATGTCTATCCCTCTAGAAGGGTGGAATGCTACCCCCGCCGCCAGGACTGGCGGGGGGGTAGTATTCCAAGGTGTTTGACACCAAACACGACATGTTTCGATGCAGCCATTCCAAAGTTAGCATTTTACCGCGAGGATATAATGCACTTAAAAGTATATGGTTTAACCGCATCCACAAACAGCACCAGAGAATGGACTCTGAGAGCTGCAGAGGGGCCCTGCTCAGGCAGAGGCACCCCCAGACATAGAAGCCAAGCACCCTGCCCTCAGGATTGATAGGGCCTGCCTTAGGGGTGACTGATAGGGTTACATGTGTGTGTAGGAGAGATATAGGGAACCTATATCTCTGTGAGGGGTGCTAGCACTTCCTCACTCAGGCTGCAGTAGCAGGCCTGTGGTGTCAGATTTAGTCTGCTTCCCAGGGGTGGCATAATACATGCTGCAGCCCCTGGTAGGCCTGTGAAGTATCTATGCCCTTGGTACCTAAGGTACCATATACTAGGGACTCATAAGGTACCACAGTATCCAATCACTAGTGCACCTAGAGTGCACTCCAAATCGTTTAGAGAGAACAGAGAGGCTGGGGCCCTGATTAGCACGGGCCCAGCCAGACTATAGTCAGAAACCAGTGTAAACATCAGAAAAAAAGTGGGGGCAACATAAGAGGCAGATCCTACTCTCCTACACAACCCCCCAAATGCAGGGACACTAAACTAACCTTGACCAGTTGAGTCTTCGTGTTCAAAGTGGAAATACCTTGAGAGTCCATCTGCATTGGCATGTTGGGTCCCAGGTCTATGTTCCACTGTATAGTCCATCCCCTGTAGGGAAATGGACCACCTCAAAAGTTTTGGGTTTTCTCCTTTCATTTGTTTAAGCCATAGGAGGGGATTGTGGTCGGTCTGAACTATGAAGGGAGTACCAAACATGTATGGCCTCAGCTTCTTCAGGGCCCATACCACAGCAATGGCCTCCTCTCTATAGCTGACCAACGTTTCTCTCTAGGGGTCAGCCTTCTGCTAATAAAAGCTACTGGCTGGTCTTGACCTTCATCATTCAGTTGAGACAGTACAGCTCCCACACCCAGCTCAGAAGCATCTGTTTGGACAATGACCTTTTTGGTGTAGTCTGGACTCTGTAAGATGGGGGCAGTGCACATGGCCTGCTTTAGGTCTTCAAATGCCTTTTGACAGCTAGCTGTCCACTGAACCTTTTTGGCATTTTCTTTGAGGTCAGATCATTCAAGGGGGTCACTATAGATCCGTATCCCTTGACAAACCTCCTATAGTACCCAGATAGGCCTAAGAAGGCTCTCACCTGTGTCTGGGTGGTTGGAGCAACCCATTCCATTATGGTCTGGATCTTGCTCTGTAAAGGCTGAACCTGGCCTCCACCTACAAGGTGGCCCAGGTATACAACCTGACTGTGCCCTATCTGGCACTTAGTGGCCTTGATAGTGAGGCCTGCCTTTTGCAGGGCCTCCAAAACATTCCTGAGGTGGACCAGGTGATCCTGCCAGGAGGAACTAAAGACAGCAATATCATCTAGATAAGCTGAGCAATAAGTTTCCATCCCTGTCAGAACTTTATTCACCAACCTCTGGAAAGTGGCAGGTGCATTTTTCAATCCAAAGGGCATCACCACAAAGTGGTAGTAGCCCACCAGGGGTCGAAAATGCTGTTTTGGCTTTTGCATCATCAGCTAGTCTGATCTGCCAGTAGCCAGCTGTTAGGTCAAACGTGCTTAGATACTTGGCTGAGGCCAAAGTATCAATCAGCTCATCTGCCCTTGGTATGGGATAGGCATCAGTCCTAGTGACTGCATTGAGGCCTCTGTAGTCTACACAAAACCTCATTTCTTTCTTACCACCCTGGGTATGAGGCTTGGGTACCAGGACTACTGGACTAGCCCAAAGGCTATCTGAGGGCTCAATTACACCTAGCTCCAACATTTTCTGGACTTCAGTCCTGATACAGTCCCTGACATGGTCAGGTTGCCTGTAGATTTTATTCTTGACAGGCAGACTGTCTCCAGTGTCCACCTCGTGGGTGCACTAGGAAGTCTGACAAGGGGTCAGGCTAAACATATGTCTAAACTGTTGCAGAACTTGTCTGCACTCAGTTTGCTGATGGTCAGTGAGGCTGCTTGCCAAAGCAACACCATCTACTGACCCATCATCAGGGTTCTGAGAGAGCAGGTCAGGGAGAGGGTCACTCTCCTCCTCCTGGTCCTCATCAGTTGCCATGAGCAAGCCCATGTCAGCCCTGTCAACATATGGCTTTAATCTGTTGACATGGAGCACCCTCAGGGGGCTCCTGGGAGTTCCAAGATTCACCAGGTAGGTGACTTCTCCCTTCTGTTCAACTATTGTATGGGGGCCACTCCACTTGTCCTGGAGGGCTGCTGGGGCCACAGGCTCCAACACCCACACTTTCTGTCCTGGCTGGTATACAGTCAGTACAGCCTTTGGTCATGCCAAGCTTTTGTAATTCTTGGCTGGCCTCTAGGTTTTTGGTTGCCTTTTTCATGTACTCAGCCATCCGGGAGCGGAGACCAAGTATGTAGTCCATCACATCTTGTTTGGGGGGCTTGAGAGGTAACTCCCAGCCCTCTTTAACCAAACACAGTGGACCTCTCACAGGATGCCCAAACAGAAGCTCAAATGGGCTGTAGCCAACCCCCTTCTGTGGAACCTCTCTGTAGGCAAACAACAGGCAAGGAAGAAGAAGGTCCCATTTCCGCCTAAGCTTCTCTGGGAGTCCTTTAATCATTCCTTTCAAGGTTTTGTTGAAGCGTTCAACTAAACCATTGCATTGTGGGTGATAGGGGTGGTGAACTTGTAAGTTACACCACACTCCTTCCACATTGCTTTTAGATATCCTGACATGAAGTTGGTACCTCTGTCAGAAATGACCTCCTTTGGAAAACCCACTCTGGAGAAGACTCCAATGAGGGCTCTTGCCACCACAGGGGCTGTGGTGGTCCTCAGGGAATTGCTTCTGGGTACCTGGTGGCATGATCCACTACCACCAGGATAAACCTGTGCCCAGATGCAGTTTGAGGGTCAAGGGGACCAACAATGTCAATCCCTACCCTTTCAAAGGGTACCCCCACCACCGGTAGTGGTATCAGGGGGGCCTTTGTTGAGCCACCTGCCTTACCACTGGCTTGGCATGTGACACAGGAGCGACAAAACTCCTTTGTGTCCTCTGACATATGTGGCCAATGAAAATGTGGAACAAGCCTGTCCCAGGTCTTGTTTTGGCCCAAGTGTCCTTCTAAAGGGATGTTGTGTGCTAGGGTCAAGAGGAACCCCCTAAACTTCTGAGGTATTACCAACCTCCTGGGGGCTCCAGGGGCTGGGTCTCTACCTTCAGAATATAGGAGTCCCTCATCCCAATAAACTTTATGGGACCCACTAGCACTCCCAGCAGCCTCAGCAGCAGCCTGCTGTCTGAGGGGTTCAAGAGAGGGGCAGCACTGTTGCTCCTTCCTCAGATCTTCCCTAGAAGGGCCCCCTGCCCCCAAGAACTCAACCTGATCAGGCTCAAGTCCCTCTGGGGCAGTTCCTTCTTCAGGATCTGCTTCACCTCCCTCTGGAGGTGAATCTGTGATCTGAGACAGAGGGAAGGCACTGCCTTTACCCTACTGCTCCTCCTCTTGGGAAGCATCTGGTCCATTGTTCCAGGATCCAGAGCTGGTTCAGTGTCATGCATTCTTGCTTGTGACCTGGTCACAGCAAATACCTCTGCAGGGATGCCCAACATCTCAGCATGAGTCCATAACTCTACTTCAGACCAGGCTGAAGTCTCTAGATCATTGCCCAATAGACATTCGACAGGGAGGTCTGCACTGACTACAACCTTCTTGAGGCCAGTTACCCCTCCCCAGGAGAAATTCACAACTGCCAGACTATGGTTGGTCTTGGCGTTGCTTGCATTGGTCACCTGGTACATTTCGCCCAGGATGATCTGTCCAGGGTCCACAAGATCCTCTGCCACCATGGTGACACTAGCACCTGTGTCCCTAAATGCCAAAGCCTGTTTGCCATTTATTACAGGCTGCTGTTTGTATTTGCCCAGATTACTGGGACTCACTAGGAAGGACATATTAAGGTCTCCCTCACAAATCAGCATTACCTGAGTGGGCACTCTGACTAGGTCAGAGTCCACTTCAGAACCCAGGGTCAACCCTACTACACCCTTATTCTGTGTACCACCTCCACCAGTAGCTGAACTAGGGGGAACAGTTGCCTTAGGGGCAGGAGTGGTGGTGGTTTGGTCTTTGGACTTGTTACAGTCAGAAGTCCAGTGCCCTTTCTGTTTACAGAATTTGCACCAGGGCTTCTTTTGGCCTTTTCCCTTGTTGGATTGTGACTCCCCACCAGATGCAGATTTTTGAGGCCCTTGTGAAGACTTCTGGTCTTTTGACTTATCCCCACCTTTCTCAGAGCCCTTAGGATCTTGCTTCTTGGTGTCACCCCCTTGGTTCTGGGGTTCTGCCTCACCCTGGTTCTGACCCACTTGTCTGCCTTCTTTCCCAATTCTTGGGGAGAGGTCAGATCCGAGTCCACCAGGTACTGATGCAACAACTGGTTCTGGCAATTATTAAGGATCTGTTCTCTCATCATCAGATTATACAATCCCTTGAAATCAGTAACCCTACTGCCAACCAGCCAACCCTCTAGAGCCTTGGTTGCACAATCAACAAAGTCAGTCCAGTCCTGAGTCTGTGCCTTCTGGGTGTCTCTGAACTTTAACCTGTACTGCTCAGTGGTTAAGCCAAACCCATCTATCAGTGCACTCTTCAGGACTTCATAATCATCAGCATCCTCTTCTCTAACAGTGAGGAGCTTGTCTCTACCTTTATCTGAAAAGGAGAGCCACAAGATTGCTGCCCACTGCTTCTGGGGGACCTGCTGAACTCGACAGGCCCTCTCCATAGCAGTTATCCACTTGTGGATATCATCCCCACTCTGGTAGGGAGGAACAACCTTGCTCAGGTTCCTATGGTCTGGAATAGATTCTCTTCCTCTAGGGACACTGTTGCTGCCACCAAGGGGTTCTAACCCCTCTCGTCGAGAAGCTCTCTGGATCTCCAGGGCTTCTCTATCCAGTGCCAACTGCTTGGTTCTGAGGGCAACTCTTGCTTCCTCATACTGCAGCAGTTTGCACATTCTTTCAGAGGAGGTCTCTCTTATGGGAAAGTATGAGTTCCTCTGGTGAACAAATTCTCTGCCAGAGTGATAAGAGTGCTCAGATTCCCTGGAAGGGGACCTATGCCTCTCATCCACTCTGTCAGTTCTCTTAGGGAGAATTCCTCTGTCCTTTTCAGGCCCCTTGAGGCCTGGCCCTTCAATCACAGAGTCCTGGTCATTTGGATTTTCATCGTCTGACCCAGATACTGTAATTGACCCACCCACTGATTCCGACCCATTAGCTCCTAGAGCCAATCTAAGATCATCTGCTGTCAGCAGGTCTATCAGGTGCAGGGTTGAGGGACTCTGTCCTAGTCTCAGGTGTCTTTCAACACACATGGCTCTCAAGTCAGAGAAAGCCATGTCCTTATACTGAGGCTGAGTGGATCCACTGGTTCCACCCTTTAAGGACATTCTAGTGTTGTGCAGTGTTGTACTACCTACACTAGTTTGTGGCCTACTGATCCTAGCTTGAGCTGTAGAAAGGGTGTGCTATCCCTTGGCACACAGCTCTAAGTTCAGTAGAACTTATCGATACTAAGCTTGACTTTATATGTACCTTAAGTACCTATAGTGGTTTTCAGTTAGTAATTCAAATAGAGATTTTCTGGTAAAACAATAGCAAGCTGGAATCCCACACGCTGCCCACCAATGTGAGAAGTTGGCCTGGTATATGCTGTTCACTAATTAAAGTGGACACCTTGCACCAGAACAATTCGACTCTTATGGTAGATAGGTTTAAGACAACCTTTATAGAAAGCTATCCTAGTGGTAGCTGTGGAGAGCAGCCTTCAGGCTAAGTCTTGAAGGAATGTAAAGCAGCTTGTTTTACCACACAATCTCTTGAATCACCAAATGAAAAGACACCACACAGGTATATATATCAAATATATATGTATTTATTAATAAACACTCTCTACTAATCTCTTTATGAGATTAGAAGTCAGGAACATATGTACAAGTCAAATATTATCAGGATCAGTTTAGCACAATTGAGTATTACAATCTTAGTTTGCTAGACCTAGGTCTAGGGCATCTAGAATCGAGGGACCCCCAAGAACCACCCCAGGTAGTTGTAGGAGACCCACAGTGGACGGACGCGGTGACCTGGCACCGATGCGAATCCTGTACGAGTCTATGCGCTCAGACGCGATTGAGATATCAATGTTCAAGGTCCCTTGCGTGTTCGAGGCGAACACACCGATCGGACTCAGTACGAGTCGAAGGATACGGTCTACAGATAGGATTTGCAAGGGAGTTGGACGCGGTGTGTCTAACACAGACGCGAACCATGTACGAGTCAGTGCGAGAATCGCACGGGGAAAGTACGAGTTTTAGGATACTTCTGGTGAACCTACAAGCAAGTCACTTACAGGGTAAGTAGTTCGAGGGTCCACACCTACAGGAGCACTGTAGTGCTGGAGTTACCTCACCCAGGGAAGCCGGGTGCACAGGTGTCCTTTGGTGTCGGGTCGCGGCGTCGTTTTCAATGGCGACCAAAGAAGACTTGCTGCTTGTGATGGTTTGAAGAAGTGTCCGGTGGAATCCAAGCCTGGATTCGGTGGAAGGATGACCTGAAAGCAGAGGGGACAGTGTTCAAAGTCACTTGGCAGTGACTCGGGGCAAGGAAGATGAATGCCCACCGTCGTTGCAGGGTTCAGGTCGTTCACGGTTGCCTTGACTCTTCAGCCACGAGGTCCAGGAGGCGTCGACGACGACCAGGAGCTGGATTCGGCGTGTCCCACGATGTCTGCGGCTTACTGCGGTGTCAGCAACTCGATCGGAGCCAACACGCCTTGGTAACAGCAAGTCTCGGGGAAAGTGTGAAGAGGCAATGGCGCAGACCAGCAAGGTCTGTGGAACTCACCCAGTGAGGGTAAGTCAGGGCAGGCCTGGAGCAACCAGGGAGCCCTTTGGTTTCTTTGGAAAGTCTTCTGGGGACCCACAAGCCGGCTGGCAAGGGGTCGCGAAGACGCCTCAGGAGGATTCTCTCACAGGGGCCCACGGTCACTCGGGACGTGGTAGGCCGCTGATCTTAGGAGGGATTCCTGCTGGAGGCTGGGACCACACGTGGTCCAAAGCACAAGTTCGTGGAACGTTGTGAGGGGTTGCACTCAACAATAGTGCACGGTACCCAGGGGTCGCGGTTCCTTGTTACTCTTGGGGTTCACTGGCCTCAGCTTCGCTGGGGACTCATGATGGCCTTTGAGAAGTCAGGAAATCCCCTTCTTGGGCTGCAGGGACTTTGGACTCCGGCGGGAGCGGCGTAGTCTGCAACCATCGTTTGTAGTTTTTGGTGCCTGCCAAGCAGGGGAGTCACTCCTTGACTCCAAGGGAGATTCTTCAGTCTTCCAAAGGTAGTGGAACGTCGAAGGTCTGGGATTCTTCTTGTAGAGCGTCATCCAGGGAAATCTAGGGTGCACTGCACAGGTTCCCCCTCTTATACTAAAAGGAGGGGAGGGACTAGCTCTATGACCCTACCTATGGGAGGGTCAGGGGAGTGGGTGGCTACACCCACTTCCCTTTGTCCAGTTTCGCGCCAGAGCAGGGACAGGTAGCCCCTGAGCCGGTTTGAACTGGCATATGCACAGAGGAGCCTTCTGCTCCCCAGTGCAGGACTTCAAAGCACTCTAAGAGGGCACCCACCCAGCCCCAATACACTAAACCCTGTCTGGAAGGTGGTCACACCCCCTTGGGACAGGATATCTATTGTTGGGCTCCCTCCACTGCGAGTGTTGGTCATCAGCAGGAGGGCAGCCCAGTGTCTGTGACTGGTGGCATCCATTTTGTGATGCCAGGGCTCTGCAGGATTCTACCACGTTTCCACAGTAGGTACATGTCTATCCCTCTAGAAGGGTGGAATGCTACCCCCGCCACCAGGACTGGTGGGGGGTAGTATTCCAAGGTGTTTGACACCAAACACGACATGTTTCGATGCAGCCATTCCAAAGTTAGCATTTTACCGCGAGGATATAATGCACTTAAAAGTATATGGTTTAACCGCATCCACAAACAGCACCAGAGAATGGACTCTGAGAGCTGCAGAGGGGCCCTGCTCAGGCAGAGGCACCCCCTCACATAGAAGCCAAGCACCCTGCCCTCAGGATTGATAGGGCCTGCCTTAGGGGTGACTGATAGGGTTACATGTGTGTGTAGGAGAGATATAGGGAACCTATATCTCTGTGAGGGGTGCTAGCACTTCCTCACTCAGGCTGCAGTAGCAGGCCTGTGGTGTCAGATTTAGTCTGCTTCCCAGGGGTGGCATAATACATGCTGCAGCCCCTGGTAGGCCTGTGAAGTATCTATGCCCTTGGTACCTAAGGTACCATATACTAGGGACTCATAAGGTACCACAGTATCCAATCACTGGTGCACCTAGAGTGCACTCCAAATCGTTTAGAGAGAACAGAGAGGCTGGGGCCCTGATTAGCAGGGGCCCAGCCAGACTATAGCCAGAAACCAGTGTAAACATCAGAAAAAAAGTGGGGGCAACATAAGAGGCAGATCCTACTCTCCTACACCTCAGAACACCTCTCTGCAACGCAGCTATTTGGCTCTTATTGGATGTACCTGGTGGGCTTGTTGGCCCCCAGGGACCCTCAGGATTCAAGGGGACTTAATCCCCCAACTTACGAAGCGCCAGGGGGCGCGTTTGCGCAGTGGTGCAGGGAGGGGGCGGGCATGATATAACATGTTAGCAATCCTGCTGTGTGGGACTTACTGGAGGTAATAGGAAGGGTAGTTGGCCGGCACCCAAGGTTGACGTTGGGGGCTAACTACCCCTCCTGTTACCTCCAGTAAATCTCAGACAGTGGGATTGCTAAGAGGTGTTCGGAGGCCACGCTCACCTTTCTCCACTACTCTGCAAACGTGACTGCTATGTTATAGTTAGTAATTACCTTTTAAAAAACCTTTGAAATTCACTGGAAAAACCATAGGTTTTCAGGGACGTTATAGTTAGAAATTAGCATTTAAAAAACTTTGAAATTCACTGAAAAAACCATAGGTTTCATGGACGTTATAGTTAGAAATTAGCATTTAAAAAACCTTAGAAATTCACTGAAAAAACCACAGGTTTCAGGGACGTTATAGTTAGTTGGACATTTCACTCATACAAAACCAGAGAAATTCGGCCGTTATAGTTAGTTCAGCTAACTATAACTCGCGCCCCCGCAATGCACTGCTGATGACGTCACATATTACATCACTCATGACATGGTCAGTGACTTCACTGATGACATCACTCATGACTTCTCAAATGACATCACTGATGACATCATCCATGTAATAATCTGATGCACCTCCTCACACCCTAATAAAACCTTTTATACACACACTCTAAAATACAGAATACCAATATCGAAACCATAGACACACCAATAGCAGTTACTTCATACCTGCTCAGTGATTCCTAGGTCTACACACACACACATCCACTCATTCACCCATACAGTAACTCATACATACAGCACTCATCCATAGACTTACTCACACACCTACTCAGTCATGCAAAGAATCAATCACACCCATTTACTCACCTATACAGTTATATACAGACCACCTTACTTATTTATACAAATACTAACACATACTTACTGTCTTTTTTAATCACTGATACAAGCACACACTCATCCATACAGCCACTCTCACAATCACTCACTCTCACGTATAGTCATTTATATACTCCAACACTCACATATACTGCCTTTCACATATGAAGTTACTCACACATATTCCACTGAGACATCCATTCACTCACCAACACACCCATACACACACTCACCCATCCATACAGCCCTACACAGATGCACTCTTGAACCCATACACCCAGTGAATCACCCGCTCACACATCTATGCACAGAGTCACCCACCCCCACCCACTCACACAGACACTCAGGCACCCATAGAGATACTCACACAACCAATCAATAAAAAATATAGACAGTCATGTAGCTACTCACCAACCCATACAGCCACTAATACACCAACTGACAGACTGATACAGACATTTACACAGTTTACTCACTAACCCATGCATTCAGTAAGACACATTTAGTCACTCACTTATACAGTCAGTCACGCACCTACTAAGTTATCCATTCAGAGACTTATACACCCACTCATTCTTCAATACACCTTAGCATATATCTATATAAAACATATTTAAACTTTACAGAAACACACATTCACTGGATGATGTGATCAGTGATGTCATCAGTGATGTCATTTGAGATCTCATGAGTGATGTCATCAGTGATGTCACTGACCATGTCATGAGTGATGTAATATGTGATGTCATCAGCAGTGCATTGCGGGGCGCGAGTTATAGTTATCTCTACTAACTATAAGGGCCGAATTTCTCGGGTTTTGTAAGAGTGAAATGTCCAACTAACTATAATGTCCCTGATACCTGTGTTTTTTTTCAGTGAATATATATATGTCCATCAATGTGTCCCCACTTCAAAGACGCACTCCACAGCAGATCTAGTACAAGTAAAAGGCATTTTTAATTCAGAGTTCTTTGCTTGCCTTACGCGTTTCAGAGCACAGCTCCTTGATCACAGGCTGCCAGGGTGCACGCAGACATACTCAAAGGCAAAACTTCTCAGCACATTTCAATTGACCTTTAGTAGGTTTCACAGGTGAGTTAACTTGTGTTCGTGCTGGGATATGTACTCCCTTTCAGACAGTGTTCTATTTCTTGTAGACTCTGCGCTGCAACACTGAATATGCATTTTAAAATTGCCCTCCAGTGGGCCTCCAAATTATAAATGCTCCATAATTTTTGCTGATCTACTGTCCCAACAAGCTCCGGATTTCCAGGCTTTCATGGCCCCAACTTGGGGTGGTGCAGTCTTCACGGCCGGACTGCCCTTCAGTTACATGTCCATCAATGTGTCCCCACTTCAAAGATGCACTCCACAGCAGATCTAGTACAGCCGTATAGACTGCACCACCGCGCTGTACATAAAATGCGGGTCCAAGGTTTGAAACTATCTGAGCTGGGTACGGATCGTCAGGTACAAGAAAAATAACAAACTGTGCGATTGACTTTGGCGGCCCACTGGAGGGCAAACAATAATTGGAATAAAAATATGTGGCATCACAACACTTACTGAAGGGTTATTAATGACATTGCAAAACTACTTATTCCAGAATGTTTTGTTTTACTTGAAAAATTCCACCAGAGGACAATAAAGATAATTGAAGAATGAATAAGTAGAGTCTAACATGTGATTGTGTTTCTGCATTTCCAGCCTGTGATCAAGGACTTTGGCAGCCAAAATAAGAGTGTTTTACGTAATTCCGAAAATCCACAAAAATAAAACCAGACCACCAGGGGGACCCAAAGTAGCTGCTATAGGTAGCTTGCTAGAAAATACCTCCATTTATGTTGACAGTTTTTTGCAGCCACTTGTTAGCAATCTCCCGTCGTACATTAAGGATACAACTGAGTTCCTTAAATTGATGTTTGATGTTACTTGGGAGGATGACTTGTATATGATGACATTTGATGTGACCTCGTTATACACGGGCATCCGACACGGGGATGGCCTGAAGGCACCACAGCATTTTTTGCGAGCCAGGGCTATGAAATACTACAAACATAACGTTATAATCCTGGAAATGATGGAATGGTGTCTGCAATACAATATCTTTTGGTTTAATGATGAATTGTACAAACAACTACAGGGGACTTCGATGGGCACCTGCTTCGCTCCCAGCTTTGCTAATCTGCATATGGGCTGGTGGGAGGAGCAGGTGCTACATGGACGTGACCTACAGGACTGGACAGAATCCCTGGTGATGTGGGTCCATTACATTGATGATGTGTTTGCACTGTGGAAGGGGAGTGAAGTTTCTGCAAAGGCATTTGTAGAATGAATAAATTGCAACAATTTGAATTTGAAGTTTACTAGTGACATAAGTAACAAAGAAATACATTTTCTGGATGTACAGATCACAGTGCAGGATTCAAAATTGATCACAAATGTGTACAGAAAACCCACAGCAGGCAACAGTATTCTGCATGCCAAAAGCTTCCACCCACACGCATTAAAACAAAGCATTCCATATGGAGAATTATTAAGAGCTAAAAGAATTTGCAGCACAGCAGATACCTACAACCAGACACAGAAAAACATAACAATGAGATTACAGCAGGGAGGATACACAAAACAAGCACTAGAGGAGGCAAAACAAAAGGTATCTGAGATAAAGAGGGAGGACATACTCTTTTCTGAAGAGGTGCCCTCGATTTCTGGAAAGGAAGGGAAAGAAGAAACAAGATTCATAACAACGTACAATGACAAACACATCATACTTAGGAAGGCACTGACAAAACATTGGCACTTAATACAAAATGACCCTATCATAGGGAAAGATTTCTCGCGTAGGCCACAGGTCACGTACAGGAAGGCTAAATCTATGCGCGACGTACTAGTAAAAAGCGAAGTGGTAACAACAGGGCAAACATGGCTGAGGCACAAAAGGTTTTTAAAAAGTGCAATAAATGCAAAGCCTGTGAGAATGGCCGGAACCTAGTGGAATTAACAACACCACTAGGTAAATCCTTGAAAATCAGACAGCATTTAACATGCAAAACAGAGTATGCAGTGTATACCTTGAAGTGCCCATGCTCCAAATATTATGTGGGCAGCACTATACTGCCGGTCCACAAACGGATTTTGCAGCATCTAAGAACAATAAAAAACAATGACCCCAGCTGCCCCGTAGCTCGACATTTCCATAAAACTCATGGGGGAGACCATAAACTACTAAAATACAGTACTATAGACAGTGTGCCCAAAGGGAACAGAGATGGCGGCAGGGAGAAAGAGCTCAGAAGACTAGAATTAAGGTACATCCTTGAGATAGACAGTAGAGAACCGACAGGATTGAACATTGACGATGAGCTCTATGTACATCTCTAAAGATTAAACCTGTTGCTAACTCCATGATCATGTTAAGTTTTTAAAATTTTAATGTCTAAGAAGTAGGTAAACTTTTTTTTTTGTCAGACTGTCCTGGTGATAAGGGTTGTAATAATGTTGTTGGTTGTATTTTTGTTCACAGGTGGAACAACAGTAGAGATGCATTACTGGGGCAACATGATAGGAGTCTTCTACTCTAGTTGAGAGCAGTAAGAGAGAGTCACAAGACTACACAGCAACAAGTAAATACGTTTTAACAGTGTAAACAGACATAACAGTGAGCCCACTGGGGCTATACTTAAATTGAAAAGAAGTTTACGTGAATCTTTTGTTGAATATGGTATATGAATTGTGAACCCTAATGTGATAATATTGTGTGTGTTATTAAATGGAATGTTAGAAAGCAACCACAAGTATCATGAAAAATGATATTAACATTAATTTTAGAAATTGAAATTAATTAAATGCTCAGTATAATTAGGGTTTTACGCAGAGCCAAGAATAATATATGAATGAAATATAAGTTTGCACAGAGTAATGTGAAATGTTCTATTAGGTTTTATGTCTATCGATAGCGATAGTACAAGCTATACTCCAAGATGGCTGCCCTGGTAAAATGCATGTATGAAGTCCATCAACGATGTTTACTAAATTTATTGTCCTGATTGAAACACGAAAGTATAAAAAAGCATGAGAAAACATGGTCAGCGTCGTGACCAAGGTGCTTTGTAAGCATCGAAACGCGTTGGTGTTTGTGCCTCTGCTTGAATAAATAAGCATTTTGAAAACTTCTACCGGAGTGCTGTGGGATCCTTTCTACGGAGTGTGAGGAACAATTGATGTTACCACGCTATACACTAGTATTAGGTATGAAGATGGCCTAAAGGCCATCAAGCATTTCCTGAGTACCCGACCGATCAAACTATGGGCACATACTCAGATGTTGCTTTCTATGGTCTCAGTGTGTCTGAAAAGTAATTATTTTTTCTTTAACGATGAGCTGTTTCATCAGATCTGTGGGACGGCGATGGGCACCTGCTTCGCCCCCAGCTATGCTAATTTGCATATGGGCTGGTGGGAGGAGCAGGTGGTCCGCGTCTCCTATCAGACAGAATGGGAGGAAAATGTGCTACATTGGAGCCGTTTCATCGATGATCTTTTCGTCGTTTGGAAAGGGACTGAGGAATCAGTTAAAACCTTTATCAAAAAACTGCAGGTGAATGATTTAAATCTAAAATTCACCAGTACTATTAGTGACACTTCTGTAAACTTCTTGGATTTAACCATTTATGCCAAAGACTCTAAGCTGCATACTATGCTCTACAGGAAACCTACAGCGGGAAACACGTTGCTACATGCAACTAGTTTCCACCCCTATAACTTGATAAGAAGTATCCCTTATGGAGAATGTCTGAGGACGATTCGTAATTGTAGTGAGAAGGAAATTTTAGACAGTGAATTAAACTCACTGAGAACTCGGTTTAGAGCCAGAGGCTATACAGAGGGCATTGTTCATGCTGCCATCTGTAAAGCAAAAAAGAGATCTAGAGAGGATATTCTCTTCAATACAAGTCAGAATAAAATCAAACGAGAGAAAAAGCAAGATAATCAATTTAGAATGATCACCTCCTTCAATCGTCAGCATGGGAAGGTTAGGAGCATTGTAGCTAAGCATTGGCATCTGATTCGTAATGACCCGTTATTGGGAAAACTAGTCCAGAAAAAACCGGCAATAACGTTTAGAAAAGCACGCTCCTTTAAACAAATGCTAGTCAGCAACATGATATCCAAGAAACAGCAAGGTAGCCATCCCTCAACATGGCTAAAACGAAAAGATGGTTTTATTAAGTGTACCAAATGCAAGGCATGTTGCCATGGCAAAAACACTGTGTCATACACATTGGGCCTCTCTAAAAGAGAGAAAAAGATCAAAGGGTATTTTTCCTGTAAGACGGATTATGCAGTCTACGTCCTCCAATGCCCTTGTGGCATGAGATACGTGGGCAGCACAATCCATCCGGTACATAAAAGGATATTGCAACATCTCAGAGCAATACGCAATGGAGATGGAGCTTATCCAGTAGCACGACATTTTGAGTCTCATCATGAGAAAAATGTACAAGGTTTAACATATTTTGTAATTGACTGTATTCCACCTAATGTGCGTGGTGGAAATCGCGAAAAAAAGCTTAGAAAACTTGAGTCATGTTATATTTTGGAATTAAATACTCGTAGTCCGACAGGATTAAATATTGAAGAGGATTTGATCACACATTTGTAAAATTCTCTTCAGGTTTCATTGATTTCATTAAGGAAACATAATATGCAACCTCTCTGGATCTGTTTTTAACTGTTTTTGTCATTATTAACTTTGTCACAGGGTTTTTAGCACGTTTATTCGGAAGAAGGTAGACATTGCAAAAATAAGTATTGCCCACTAGGGCGGGATTATTATATTATATATCGTATATATCTATACAAAGAACTTTTTGCCTTTTATCATAGCACGAACAATTACATGCTTGAGGTGTATGCATTTGTGAACAGACCCACTAGGGTAGAATTTGTACTTTGTAGTCTGAAATAAGTTTCCTAGCATTCAACTGAGTGTTTTTTCCTTCAACTCAATAACAGAGTGAAGGTAAGGTTTGGTTATTAAGACTAAATGGGATACCTTTATACAATATGATATTGATGAATTTATATTTTGAATTGAATTCCATCCTATTCAGTAGTAACACGCCTGAAGAGATTAGCGTACTGAATGTTTTTCGTTCGGAGTCTGTCTTCCGACTATTTTTGGAAGCAGCCTTCAGTAAGAACGTATTTATTATTTCTGTACAATCCTCATTGTTAATTCAAATGTACACTGTCAATAATTTTGAAATTTAAATTGTAATGAGATATAAAAAGGAGCAAAAACTACCAGTCTTTCTTTTAATGCACTTTTTGGTAGTCATGTCATGTGACCTGTCACGAGCACGCTATTTAAAAATGGTTGATATGGAAAGAAAAAATTGTTGGTGATCAAGCCTGCTGGTCAGGCGAAACGCGTCCTATCAGCTGACTGAATAAATGAATTTTGGCCAGTACACGGCGTCGTCATTCCTTGGTGTTCGAGGTAGTGGCAACATATATATATATATATATATATATATATATATATATATATATATATTATCTACTGGCGGTCGCCAGTAGATAGTTATAGTTAAAACCTATTATCCATAGGAAATCCGCGACATTCTATTTGAAATAACGTTGGCGCCGGTTGACGAATCTTCGCGAAAGTTTCCAACTTGTTGGGGCGCTCCGGTCCGCTCCTATCCTGAAAGTCTCGGAGTGATACGTCAAGCGGGGGCCGAGAAAAAAGGGGGTCCCAAAACGCGTTTTCCCCATTCATTTTTCCATAGGAACCTTTAGTCGCAGCTACAGCCCGAACTGCTGAACGGAATTACACCAAATTTGGCAAAGAGGTAGCCCTTGGTTCAGTGTCGTGCCTTTTGCTTAAATGGTGTAAATCCGTTCAGTAGTTCCTGAGAAAATCAAAAGTAAAGTCACATATATATCTGGGCGGAGCCTAACCACACATGTCATCGTGAGATCTGATTGGCTGTCAGCACTTCATCCTGGAATTGCTGGCAGCCATCTTGGGACCAATATAAATGATAGTACCTCATTGAAATGCATTGTAGTGAATAGAAGATTTTGAGGGTCACCAAAAGGAGAACTATAAAGGGTGATAACAGGCTTTAGTTACATTAGAATTTATTTGTTGATGGTACCATACTAATTTTAGGAATTGTGGTGTATTCTAAGGTGATTTTACCATGTGAAAAACCTTCTGCTGGGATATCATGAATCATGTTTGAGAGAACACTATTTTCTCATGCTTGTCCCATGGAGGTTTGGAAGGTGCTCCAGAAGCTAAAATGAGAGCATATTTTCTGTAAATTCACATTATCTTTCTCAGTCATGTGAGAATGAAGTCTGACTTTCTCAGTAAAACATGTACATCCAACAAGGGCAGAGACTGTCAGTTGATTCCTTTGTGTTCTACTGCAGCTTCCCAGAGTGTTCTAAAGAACAACTAGAGTGCTAACAGCCTTACTTATGACAAAAGTATGGCACACCTGAAGCCATCTTGATTGGAATAAACTGGTAACACTTAAACAATTTAATTTAAAAAGGAACAAAATGATGGGGTTCATTTTGTCATAGAAATTATAGTTAGTGCTGTAGAAAGAAAAATTAGGACATGTTTCAAGTGTGATCTCAAATATCTTCCTGTTATATTTCAACAGGAGCAGCCTGCCAGTTGATGCCTTTGTGTTCTACTGCAGCTTCCCAGAGTGTTCTAAAGAACAACTAGAGCGCTAACAGCCTTACTTATGACAAAAGTATGGCACACCTGAAGCCATCTTGATTGGAATAAACCGGTAACACTTAAAACATTTAATTTAAAAAGGAACAAAATGAGGGGTTCTTTTTGAAATAGAAATTATGGTTAGTGCTGCAGAAAGAAAAATTAGGGCATGTTTTAAGTGAGATCTCAAATCCTCTTCTATTTCATTAGAAAATTCTGACATGCAGACTGAAACAATCACTTTCAATACCAGCAGCAGACTACCAGTTAACTCCCTGGTGAGCAGTAGCTTTACTCCAGTGATCTAATGAGCAACTAGAGTGCTAACATTCTGAATTTATGGCAGATGTGAGACACATCTGAATGCCTTCTTGATGGAATCAAAGTAAAAAACTGAAAGCATTTCCTACTGAGGAGACTGCAGTAAATGAAGAAATTAGGAAACTTCATAACAAAGAAGTCTTCCAAGATGGCCACCAGTGAAAAAAGAGCCCAAATGTAGGACAAATATTACCCAGATGTAGCCCACATATAGCATAATGACAAAAGTGTGCAAAACACTTTTTATTTTGAGTTTTTTTGCAGTTTTATGTAGTGCAGACTGGTCAAGTATTGGAGCATTGCATCTTAAAACATGACCCCCTACACTACAAAAACACCACTGCACTACCTTAAACCCTAAAACACTACCCCCAGCACGACCCCCTACACTACACAAGCACCACTGCACTATCCTAAACCCTAAAACACTACCCCCAGCACGACCCCCTACACTACCCAAACACCACTGCACTAACCTAAATCCTAAAACACTACCACCAGCACGACCCCCTACACTACCCAAACACCACTGCACTACCCTAAAACATGACCCCCTACACTACACAAACACCACTGCACTACCCTAAACCCTAAAACTCTACCCCCAGCACGACCCCTACACTACACAAGCACCACTGCACTACCCTAAACCCTAAAACACTACCCCCAGCCCGACCCCCTACACTACCCAAACACCACTGCACTAACCTAAATCCTAAAACACTACCCCCAGCACGACCCCCTACACTACCCAAACACCACTGCACTACCCTAAAACATGACCCCCTACACTACACAAACACCACTGCACTACCCTAAACCCTAAAACACTACCCCCAGCACGACCCCCTACACTGCCCGCACACCACTGCACTGCCCTAAACCCTGAAACACCAGCCCCTGCATGACCCCCTACACTGCCCGAACACCACTGCACTGCCCTAAACCCTGAAACACCAGCCCCTGCATGACCCCCTACACTGCCCGAACACCACTGCACTGCCCTAAACCCTGAAACACCACCCCTAGCACGACCCCCTACACTGCCCGAACACCACTGCACTGCCCTAAACCCTGAAACACCACCCCCTTCACGACCCCCTACACTGCCCGAACACCACTGCACTGACCTAAACCCTGAAACACCACCCCCAGCATGACCCCCTACACTGCCCGAACACCACTGCACTGCCCTAAACCCTGAAACACTACCCCCAGCAAGACCCCCTACACTGCCCGAACACCACTGCACTGCCCTAAACCCTGAAACATCACCCCCAGCAAGACCCCCTACACTGCCCGAACACCACTGACCTAAACCCTGAAACACCACCCCCAGCACGACCCCCTACACTGCCCGAACACCACTGCACTGCCCTAAACCCTGAAACACTACCCCCAGCATGACCCCCTACACTACCCGAACACCACTGCTCTGCCCAAAACACTGAAACACCAGCCCCAGCACGACCCCCTACACTGCCCGAACACCACTGCACTGCCCTAAACCTTAAACACCAGCCCCTGCATGAACCCCTACACTGCCCGAACACCACTGCACTACCCTAAACCCTGAAACATCACCCCCAGCACGACCCCTACACTGCCCGAGCACCACTGCACTGCCCTAAACCCTGAAACACCAGCCCCAGCACGACCCCCTACACTGCCCGAACACCACTGCACTGCCCTAAACCCTGAAACACCAGCCCCAGCACGACCGCCTACACTGCCCGAACACCACTGCACTGCCCTAAACCCTGAAACACCAGCCCCAGCACGACCCCCTACACTGCCCGAACACCACTGCACTGCCCTAAACCTTGAAACACCAGCCCCTGCACGACCCCCTACACTGCCTGAACACCACTGCACTACCCTAAACCCTGAAACATCACCCCCAGCACGACCCCCTACACTGCCCGAGCACCACTGCACTGCCCTAAACCCTGAAACACCAGCCCCAGCACGACCCCCTACACTGCCCGAACACCACTGCACTGCCCTAAACCCTGAAACACCAGCCCCAGCACGACCCCCTACACTGCCCGAACACCACTGCACTGCCCTAAACTGTGAAACACCAGCCTCAGCATGACCCCCTACACTGCCTGAACACCACTGCACTGCCCTGAACCCTGAAACACCAGCCCCAGCACAACACCCTACACTGCCCGAACACCACTGCACTGCCCTAAACCCTGAAACACCACCCCGTGCATGATCCCCTACATTGCCCGAACACCACTGCACTGCCCTAAACCCTGATACACCACCCCCAGCGAGACCCCCTACACTGCCCGAACACCACTGCACTGCCCTAAACCCTGAAACACCACCCCCTGCACAACCCCCTACACTGCTCGAACACTACTGCACTGCCCTAAACCCAGAAACACCATCCCCAGCACGACCCCCTATACTGCATGAACACCACTGCACTGCCCTAAACCCTGAAACACTACCCCCAGCAAGACCCCCTACAGTGCCCGAACACCACTGCACTGCCCTAAACCCTGAAACATCACCCCCAGCAGGACCCCCTACACTGCCCGAACACCAGTGCCCTAAACCCTGAAACACCACCCCCAGCAAGACACCCTACACTGCCCGAACACCACTGCACTGCCCTAAACCCTGAAACACCAGCCCCAGCACGACCCCCTACACTGCCCGAACACCACTGCACTGCACTAAACCCTGAAACACCACCCCTGCACGACCCCCTACACTGCCCGAACACCACTGTACTGCCCTAAACCCTGAAACCCCACCCCCAGCATGACCCCCTACACTGCCAGAACACCACTGCACTGCCCTAAACCCTGAAACACAACCCCCTGCACGACCCCCTACACTGCCCGAACACTACTGCACTGCCCTAAACCCTGAAACACCACCCCCAGCACGACCCCCTACACTGCACGAACACCACTGCACCGCCCTAAACCCTGAAACACTACCCCCAGCAAGACCCCCTACACTGCCCGAACACCACTGCACTGCCCTAAACCCTGAAACATCACCCCCAGCAAGACCCCCTACACTGCCCGAACACCACTGCCCAAAACCCTGAAACACCACCCCCAGCAAGACCCCCTACACTGCCCGAACACCACTGCACTGCCCTAAACCCTGAAACACCACCCCCAGCACGACCCCCTACACTGCCCGAACACCACTGCTCTGCCCTAAACCCTGAAACACCAGCCCCAACACGACCCCCTACACTGCCCGAACACCACTGCACTGCCCTAAACCCTGAAACACCAGCCCCAGCACGACCCCCTACAGTGCCCGAACACCACTACACTGCCCTAAACCCTGAAACACCACCCCCAGCACGACCCCCTACACTGCCCGAACACCACTGCACTGCCCTAAACCCTGAAACACCAGCCCCAGCACAACCCCGTACACTGCCCGCACACCACTGCACTGCCCTAAACCCTGAAACACCAGCCCCAGCACACCCCCGTACACTGCCCGAACACCACTGCACTGTCCTAATCCCTGAAACACCAGCCCCAGCACGACCGCCTACACTGCCCGAAAACTACTGCACTGCCCTAAACCCTGAAACACCACCCCCAGCAAGACTACCTACACTGGCCGAACACCACTGCACTGCCCTAAACCCTGAAACACCACCCCCTGCACGACCCCCTACACTGCCCAAACACTACTGCACTGCCCTAAACCCTGAAACACCACCCCAGCATGACCCCCTACACTGCCCGAACACCACTGCACTAAACCCTGAAACACCACCCCCTGCACGACCCCCTACACTGCCGGAACACCACTGCACTGCCCTAAACCCTGAAACACCACCCCAGCACGACCCCTACACTGCCCTACCACCACTGCACTGCCCTAAACCCTGAAACATCACCCCCAGCACAACCCCCTACACTGCCTGAGCACCATTGCTCTGCCCTAAACCCTGAAACACCAGCCCCAGCAAGACCCCTACACTGCCCGAACACCACTGCACTGCCCTAAACCCTGAAACACCAGCCCCAGCATGACCCCCTACACTGCCCGAACACCACTGCACTGCCCTAAACCCTGAAACACCAGCCCCAGCACGACCCCCTACAATGCCCAAACACCACTGTACTGCCCTAAACCCTGAAACACCACCCCTGCACCGCCCCCTACACTGCCCGAACACCCCTGCACTGCCCTAAACCCTGAAACACCAGCCCCAGCATGACCCCCTACACTGCCCGAACACCACTGCACTGCCCTAAACCCTGAAACACCAGCCCCAGCACCACCCCCTACAATGCCCAAACACCACTGTACTGCCCTAAACCCTGAAACACCACCCCTGCACCGCCCCCTACACTGCCCGAACACCCCTGCACTGCCCTAAACCCTGAAACACCACCCCCGGCACGACCCCCTACACTGCCCGAATACCACTGCACTGCCCTAAACCCTGAAACACCACCCCCAACACTGCCCGAACACCACAGCACAGCCCTAAACCCTGAAACACCACCCCTGCACCGCCCCCTACACTGCCCGAACACCACTGCACTGCCCTAAACCCTGAAACACCACCCCCAGCATGACCCCCTTTACTGCTCGAACACCACTGCACTGCCCCAAACCCTGAAACACCACCCCCAGCATGACCCCCTACACTGCCCGAACACCACTGCCCTAATCCCTGAAACACCACCCCTGCACGACCCCCTACACTGCCCAAACACCACTGCACTGCCCTAAACCCTGAAACACCACCCCTGCACAGCCCCCTACACTGCCCGAACACCACTGCACTGTCCTAAACCCTGAAACACCACCCCCAGCACGACCCCTACACTACCCGAACACCACTGCACTGCCCTAATCCCTAAAACACCACCCCCAGCATGACCCCCTACACTGCCCCACACCACTGCACTGCCCTAAACCCTAGAACACTACCCCCAGCATGACCCCCTACACTACCCGAACACCACTGCACTACCCTAAACCCTAAAATACTCCCCCAGCACGACCCCTACACTACCCAAACACGACTGCACTGCCCTAAACCCTAAAACACTCCCCCAGCACGACCCCCTACACTACCCGAACACCACTGCACTGCCCTAAACCCTAAAACACTCCCCCAGCACGACCCCCTACACTACCTAAACACCACTGCACTGCCCTAAACCCTAAAACACTACCCCCCGCATGACCCCCTACACTACCCAAATACCAATGCACTACCCTAATCCCTAAAACACTACCCCCCGCACAACCCCTACACTACCCAAAGACCACTGCACTACCCTAAACTCTAAAACAATACCCCCCGCACGACTCCCTACACTACCCAAAGACCACTGCACTACCCTAAACCCTAAAACACGACCTCCTACACTACACAAACACCACTGCACTACCCTAAACCCTAAAAACTACCCCCAGCACGAACCCCTACACTACCCAAACACCACTGCACTACTCTAAACCATAAAACACTACCCCCAGCAGTACCCCCTACGCTACCCAAACACCACTGCACTACCCTAAACCCTAAAACACTACCCCCAGCAGTACCCCCTACACTACCCAAACACCATTGCACTACCCTAAACCCTAAAACACTACCCCCAGCAGTATCCCCTACACTACCCAAACACCACTGCACTACCCTAAACCCTAAAACCCTAAAACACTAACCCCAGCACGACCCCCTACACTACCCAAACACCACTGTACTACCCTAAACCCTAAAACACTCCCCCAGCACGACTCCCTACACTACCCAAACACCACTGCACTACCCTAAACCCTAAATCTACCCCCAGCATGACCCCCTACACTACACAAACACCACTGCACTACCCTAAACCCTAAAACACTACCCCCAGCACGACCCTCTTCACTACCTAAACACAACTGCACAATTTGTTACAGGCGTTGCAACGCAGGCCTGTGGTGCTTACTGGAAGTACCTGGTGGGCTAGTTGGGCCCCAGGGACTCTCAGGATTCAAGGTGACCTAATCCCCCAACTTAAAACGCGCCACGGGGCGCGTTTGCACAGTGGTGAAGGGAGGGGGCGGGGCCTCAGGTGACATGTGCGCAAATACGCCCTGTGGTGCGTTTTAAGTTGGGGAGTTAATTCCCTTTGAATCCTGGGGGCCAACTAGCCCACCAGGTACCTTCAGTAAGCACAACAGAGTTGCGTTGCAGAGAGGTGAAAAAGGTGCGTGGCCTCGGAACGCCTCTCTGCAACTCAGCTCTGTGGTCCTAACTGTAGGTACCTGGGGGGCTAGTTGGGCCCCAGGGACCCTCAAGATTCAAGGGGACTTAATCCCGCAACTTAAAACGCGCCACGGGGCGCGTTTGCACACGTCACCTCAGGCCCCCCCTCCCTTCACCACTGTGCAAACGCGCACTGGTTAGTCAGAGTCAGTTACCACCAGTACCCGTCTGAAAAAGTTGTGGGCACAGGATGATTTTGCAACAAGGCCTCTTTCTGCTCCTCTGTTGGTTCTTTCTGCACATCTTTTGCTTCTTTCTGTGCGTTTTTTCTTCTTTCTTCACATGTCCTACCTCTGTTGGCATAGTTAGAAACTAGCATTTAAAAAACCTTTGAAATTCACTTAAAAAATAATAGGTTTCAGGCACGTTATAGTTAGAAATTAGCATTTAAAAACCTTTGAAATTCAATGAAAAAACCATAGGTTTCAGGCACGTTATAGTTAGAAATTAGCATTTAAATAACCTTTGAAATTCACTGAAAAAACCATAGGTTTCAGGCACGTTATAGTTAGAAATTAGCATTTAAAAAACCTTTGAAATTCACTGAAAAAACCATAGGTTTCAGACACGTTATAGTTAGAAATTAGCATTTAAAAAAACCTTTGAAATTCACTGAAAAAACCATAGGTTTTAGGGACAGTTATAGTTAGTTGGACATTGCACTCGTACAAAACCCGTGAAATTCCCCTGTTATAGTTAGTTCAGCTAACTATAACTCGCGCCCCTGCAATGCACTGCTGATGACGTCACATATTACATCACTCATGACATGGTCAGTGACATCACTGATGACATCACTGATGACATCTCAAATGACATCACTGATGACATCATCCATGTGATAATTTCATGCATCTTCTCACACCCTAATATAACTTTTGATACACCCACTCTAAATTACAGACTGCCATTCTCAAAACCATAGACACTCCAACACCAAAAACTACATACCCACTCACTGATTCTTAGGTCTACACACACATCCACTCACTCACCTGTACAGTCACTCATACTTACAGTCACTCAGTACAGGACTATCATATGCACTCATACACCTATATAAACACTCACACACCGCCACTCATCCATAGAGGTACTCACACACCTAGTCAGTCATGCAAAAAATTAATCACACACCCATTTACTCACCTATAGAGTTATACACACACCAGCTCACTTACTCATACAAATACTAGCACATTCTTACGCTCTTATACAATAACTGATACAAGCACACACGCATCCATACAGCCACTCTCACAATAACACACTACTCACTTATAGCCATTTAAATACTCTAACACACATATATACTGCCTTTTACATATGTAGTTACTCGCACATGTACCACTGAGATATACATTCACTCACTAACACACCCATACACACACTCACCCACCCAAGCAGTCCATCACAGATGCACTCTTGAAATCATGCACCCAGTGAATCACCCACTCACACATCTATGTATAGAGTCACACACACCCCACCCACGCAAACACTCAGGCAGCTATACAGATACTCAGAGAACCAATCAATAACCCATATAGACACTCATGTAGCTATTCGCAAATCCATGCATCCACTTACACACCAACAAACAGACGGATACAGACATTCACACAGTTTAGTCACTAACCCATGCATTCAGTAAGATACGTTTAATCACTCACTTGTAGAGTCAGTCACTCACGTACTAAATCATCCATTCAGACACTTATACACCCACTCATTCTTCAATACGCCTTTCCCTATATATATTAAACATATTTAAACTTTACAGAAACACACAGTCACTGGATGATGTCATCAGTGATGTCATCAGTGATGTCATCAGTGATGTCACTGACCATGTCATGAGTGATGTAATATGTGACGTCATCAGCAGTGCATTGCAGGGGCGCGAGTTATAGTTAGCTGAACTAACTATAACAGGGGAATTTCACGGGTTTTGTACGAGTGCAATGTCCAACTAACTATAACTGTCCCTAAAACCTATGGTTTTTTCAGTGAATTTCAAAGGTTTTTTTAAATGCTAATTTCTAACTATAACGTGTCTGAAACCTATGGTTTTTTCAGTGAATATATATATATATATATATATATGTCCATCAATGTGTCCCCACTTCAAAGACGCACTCCACAGCAGATCTAGTACAAGTAAAAGGCATTTTTAATTCAGAGTTCTTTGCTTGCCTTACGCGTTTCAGAGCACAGCTCCTTGATCACAGGCTGCCAGGGTGCACGCAGACATACTCAAAGGCAAAACTTCTCAGCACATTTCAATTGACCTTAAGTAGGTTTCACAGGTGAGTTAACTTGTGTTCGTGCTGGGATATGTACTCCCTTTCAGACAGTGTTCTATTTCTTGTAGACTCTGCGCTGCAACACTGAATATGCATTTTAAAATTACCCTCCAGTGGGCCTCCAAATTATAAATGCTCCATAATTTGTGCTGATCTACTGTCCCAACAAGCTCCGGATTTCCATGCTTTCATGGCCCCAACTTGGGGTGGTGCAGTCTTCACGGCCGGACTGCCGTTCAGTTACATGTCCATCACAGTATCGGCTCGTGGAGGGAGTGCCGCGGGGCGGTGGGGCGGGTGGGGCGGGGGAGGAACAGGGTGGGGGTAGTAACTATGGCATACGGCCGAACAGAGGTAAGTAAACAAATAAATAAATAAAACTAATTTCGTTGCGCGCGCTGCATCGCATTTGGCAATGCAGCGCGCGCAGTGAAATTCGTTTTATTTATTTGTTTACTTACCTCTGTTCGGCCGTATGCCGTAGTTTACTACCCCCCACCCTGCTCCTCCCCCGCCCCACCGTCCCGCGGCACTCCCTCCACAAGACGCTACTGGTCCATCAATGTGTCCCCACTTCAAAGATGCACTCCACAGCAGATCTAGTACAGCCGTATAGACTGCACCACCGCGCTGTACATAAAATGCGGGTCCAAGGTTTGGAACTATCTGAGCTGGATACGGATCATCAGGTACAAGAAAAATAACGAACTGTGCGATTGACTTTGGCGGCCCACTGGAGGGCAAACAATAATTGGAATAAAAATATGTGGCATCACAACACCCACTGAAGGGTTATTAATGACATTATGAAACTACTTATTCCAGAATGTTTTGTTTTACTTGAAAAATTCCACCAGAGAACAATAAAGATAATTGAAGAATGAATAAGTAGAGTCTAACATGTGATTGTGTTTCTGCATTTCCAGCCTGTGATCAAGGACTTTGGCAGTCCGAAACGCGTTAGGCAAGAGCAAACAAAGCCTAAGTATTGCCAGTTTGTGCCACAATAATTGAAGTACCTGGTGACGAGTGCGTCTATGTCTGGGGACACATTATGGAAAAAATATTGATGGCAGTCCAGCTGTATAGACTGCACCACCACGCTGTACATAAAATGCGGGTCCGAGGTTTGGAATTATCTGAGCTGGGTACTGATCGTCAGGTACAAGAAAAATAACGAACTATGCAATTGACTTTGGCGGCCCACTGGAGGGCAAACAATAATTGGAATACAAACATGTGGCATCACAACACCCACTGAAGTATTATTAATGACATTATGAAACTACTTATTCCAGAATGTTTTGTTTTACTTGAAAAAGTCCACCAGAGGACAATAAAGATAATTGAAGAATGAATAAGTAGAGTCTAACATGTGATTGTGTTTCTGCATTTCCAGCCTGTGATCAAGGACTTAGGCAGTCCGAAATGCGTTAGGCAAGAGGAAACAAAGCCTAAGTATTGCCGGTTTGTGCCACAATAATTGAAGTACCTGGTGACGAGTGCGTCTATGTCTGGGGACACATTGTGGAAAAAATATTGACATCAGTCCAGCCGTATAGACTGCACCACCACGCTGTACATAAAATGTGGGTCCGAGATTTGGAACTATCTGAGCTGGGTACGGATCGTCAGGTACAAGAAAAATAACAAACTGTGCAATTGACTTTGGCGGCCCACTGGAGGGTAAACAGTAATTGGAATAAAAATATGTGGCATCACAACACCCACTGAAGGGTTATTAATGACATTACAAAACTACTTATTTCAGAATGTTTTGTTTTACTTGAAAAAGTCCAGTGATGTTATTTGAGATGTCATCAGTGATGTCATCAGTGATGTCACTGACCATGTCATGAATGATGTAATATGTGACGTCATCAGCAGTGCATTGCGGGGGCGCGAGTTATAGTTATCTCTACTAACTATAATGGCCGAATTTCTCTGGTTTTGTATGAGTGAAATGTCCAACTAACTATAACGTCCCTGAAACCTGTGGTTTTTTTCAGTGAATTTCTAAGGTTTTTTAAATGCTAATTTCTAACTATAACGTCCCTGAAACCTATGTTTTTTCAGTGAATTTCAAAGGTTTTTAAATGCTAATTTCTAACTATAACGTCCCTGAAACCTATGGTTTTTCAGTGAATTTCAAAGGTTTTTTAAATGCTAATTTCTAACTATAACATAGCAGTCGCGTTTGCAGAGTGGTGGAGAAAGGTGAGCGTGGCCTCCGCACACCTCTTAGCAATCCCACTGTGTGAGATTTACTGGAGGTAACAGGAGGGGTAGTTAGCCCCCAACGTCAACCTTGGGGGCCAACTACCCCTCCTATTACCTCCAGTAAGTCCCACACAGCAGAATTGCTAACTTCTCATACTAGGCCATGCCCCCTTTCTCCACCACTCTGCAAATGCGCCCCCTGCTGCATTCTTCGTTGGGGGATTAATTTCCCTTGAATACTGAGGGTCTCTGGGGGCCAACTTGCCCGCCAGGCACCTCCAGTAAGCGCCACAGACCTGCTTTGCAGAGAGGTGGACACAGGCCACGCCCCCTTTCTCCACCACTCTGCAAACACGCCCCCTGGTGCGTTCTAAGTTGGGGGATTAATTCCCTTTGAATACTGAGGGTCCCTGGGGGCCAACTTGCCCACCAGGTACCTCCAATATGCGCCACAGAGCTGGATTGCAGAGAGGTGGTCCGAGGCCACGCCCCTTTTTACACCACTCTGCAAACGCGCCTCTTGGCGCACTGCTGCTCGGGGGATGAAGTCCACTTGTGTCCTGAGGTCCTCAGGACACAAGAGGACCTCATTGCCCCACCAACAGTGTGCCAAGAAGCGCGTTTGCAGAGTGGTGTAAAAAGGGGCATGGCCTCGGACCACCTCTCTGAAACGCAGCTCTGTGGCGCATATTGGAGGTACCTGGTGGGCTAGTTGGCCCCCAGGGACCCTCAGTATTCAAGGGGAATTAATTCCCATCTAACAACGCGCCAGGGGGCGCGTTTGCAGAGTGGTGGAGAAAGGGGGCGTGGCCTCCCGCGAGATGCCGGCTTTTTTTTGTTTCTTTTTTTTAACAAGGGGGGCTGTGCGGCCCCCCTTTTTTTAAACTTTTTTGGGGCCCTGGGGATCCCATCCCCCAGGGCCTTACCCCTATTTTAGAAAAAAATAAAAAACGGGAAGGGGGCCGCGTGGCCCCCCTCCCGAGGCCAATTTCGGTCCCGGGGACCCCATCCCCCGGGGCATGGCCAGACTTTTGTTTTTTTATTTTTTTATTTATATTTGGAGGGGGGCCGCGTGGCCCCCCTCCTAAGGCCAATTATGGCCCCGGGGACCCCACCCCCCGGGCAGGCCTTTCCTTTTTTTTTTTTTTTTTTATTATTGGGGAGGGGGGCCCGCATGTCCCCCCTTTCAGGCCACCTCTGGCCCCGGGGACCCCAGCCCTCGGGGCCAGAGGTATATGTATATGTACAGTATAAAATAGGCCGCATAGAATTCTATTCTCATTTGTTTACAAAAATTAGGGCCAATGTATAAGCAATTTTGTGGCCATAGCCCTGTGATATGCAAGTTTGCAACTGAAACGAGTGACTGGAAATAAGCGCCACAAGCAACCATCCCTTCATGGCAGCCAAAAACAGGGTGACATGAAGTAGGACCTGCCTAATTAATATTCATTAGGCAGGCAATTCTGCGACCCCCTGTTTCTGTACAATTTGCAGAGCTACTTATTAGTACATAGGTTGCATCCCAAATTGCATACCCATTTGCAAACCAGTTCATCCGCAAATTATACATCCTGGTTTGCGAATGGGTCTGTGTGCACCAAGCACCACCACTGATTGTAGACCGTGTAAATATGCAGAGTTTGACAGTTTCATGCCTCTAACTCCAAGTAAACTATTAGTCATCAACATTATTAAACATTTTATTTTTACAATACCTAAGAAGGCTAGATTTTCTGTTGATATAAGACTGCCGCAGCACTGCCTGCCCACCTTGGATTAAAGTCGCAAACTGGCAGCCGGGTGCACCACTGGCTTGGCGGTCTTCCTGGGACTGTGGTGGTCCCAGCCGAAGACCTCCAAACTCATAATATGGGAGATACATTAGTTCACTATTGTGATTCTTACATTACATCATCCAATGCAATAGCAGATAAATACAAAATAACCAAAGATGGCCCCGATTTTTCTTAAGACAAAACGGTTGGCCTGAACTCTGAGGAACAACCAAGCAAGAGGGGGTGGGGCTGGGGGCTACATCTCGCTTTATTGGCAAAACAGAGTGGTAGGTGGTAGGTTCATTGCAGAAATGTTGTGGCAGAGTAACACCATACCTGCATGACAATGCAGCAACATCCAACGTGGCAGGCACTAGCAGTTATTATAAACAGGAGCCGGAAAAAAAAGTGCAGCTATCCAGAAGCCGATATCGGGGAGTTGTATGGGTGGCTGATGGAGCTGATGGAGCGCTGCCGACGAAGCGATCCGAAGTAAGCCTGGGAGAAGGTGCTCTTCTGCATCACAAGCTACTGCAGGCCACGTGAGACAAATAAACAGAAATCAGCTTGTGCTAAAGCGCAAATGAGATGCAGGTCAAGTGGGGACATGGAGTCCCTCCTCCCTGAGAAGTGACAAAATATATGAAGGAGACAAGGAGGGGCCCTCGCTTTATAATGACAAATATAAACACAAATGGAAGAGGGTCGCAGCAGACACCCTTCACCCACATACACATATATTAACTATAGGTGTTTGTAGTAAATGTGGGTAGGGCAGGCGGGAGTAGCTGGAAAATGGGTAATATTTACAAATAAAGGACAGGGGATTTAGAGAGTAGGAGGAGTTCAGGAGAGTAAGTTAAGGGTTCAGGGAGGGGCATGCACCCACCCACAAAAGAGTGAGCCCACTCCTATGCACAAACAAACATTCTATAATTGCTGCTGCCAAAAAGGACCTAAAACAAGTTGTAAATGTACTCCAACTCAGAGTTAGAGTAAGTCCAGCACCACACATTGCAAACCACTGCTACTGCAACACCCTCCCATTGAATATAATGGAGGTAGGGACTTAAAATAGACCCCCATAGTAAATAGTGTTAAATCAATTTAATTAAAGTAGGTAGGCATTTAAATATTTGAAATAATTTTAATTCAATGTTAGAATTTTTTTAATTTAAAAATTAATGTTACATTATGTTTATTTAAATATAATCAAATTTGTTTTATTTAATTCTTTCCATTGCTTAAAATAATTATTGATACATACTAAAACAAATAACTTTTTTTTACATTAGGTGGTATTTTCTTTCTCAAAATGAACTTCAGAAGAATAATTTTCAATTAATATTTAAATTCATGTGATGTTTTTATTCAAGGATAAGTTAATACTGCTGTAGAACTTAATATATATATATCCAACAAACAAGTCCAATAAGCGTAAACACAGGGAGATCGCCAATACATAAATGTTTTAATAGTTCCTGTAACGCGTTTCGACTGAAAAACAGTCTTGTTCACACACAGAGTGAAACATGAAGTATGATTTCATACCCTGATTATACATAAATGATGGACAATTCTAACCAATAGTGTCAGTATGTTCCAAATGTGGCGTATACAGGTTGTATACAAAATAGACAAACTCTAAATATCTCTTAATCAGGCCAAAATGAAAATTCACATCTAAAAGTACGTGGCCATAAAAAAGATCAGGAATATTCATAACGTCATAATTCATTGGTAATTCTAACATCATAAACCACATATTGTGAAAAGCTCATAACCCATGCTTGTTAATACGCATGCAGCGGAGACAAGTTGAAAAAGTATATATACTCCTACAAGTTCACAGGTCTAAAGACATTAAAAAAGTCCGGAGTGTTATTGGCAGTTATTGACGCCAAAAAACCATTACACTCTGTGTGTGAACAAGACTGTTTTTCAGTCGTAACGCATTACAGGAACTATTAAACCAGTTCTCGATTTGCAAACTCCGTGTGTGCGCTTATTGGACTTGTTTGTTGGATTTCATGTCCGGCTTGTCCTGCCGGCACAGCACACCACGTTTCTTCGGGTCCCAGGTTATGGAAGGGGCATTTTGCTTTGTTGGATATATATATATAGTGTTGCAAAGTGGATTATTAGTAGGGGCTAATGTATATCTGCCACTGGCAATAAGGCCACTAACACATGATAGGACTCACCATAGGTCTTAGAAAATTATTCCCATGCTCAACCCTTGGTAGCTTGGCTGCGAGCAGGCAGGCTTAACTTCAAAGACAGGTATGTAAAGCATTTAAAAACACCAATTCAGTAAATAATTAAGACACAATGCATAATAAAAATCCAACACCAATTTATAAAAATAGGAAATATTTTTATCTTTAAAATGACACCAAAACAATAAAAATCCAATGTAGGGAACCGGAGATATGAATTTTTAAAGATTTATCACTTTATAGCACTTAGAAACCTATAGCACCATATTGGGATATCGGGTCGCGATAGACCAGCTCAAAGTCAAAGTTTCAGGCCGACCACGATGGAGCCCTGAGCGGCTACCCCTCACGGTAGGTCCCGGTCACAGTTTTTACCTTCGGACTTAGACACTTTTCTGGAGCTTTTTCTCGTGGGGTCTCTCAATGCTCGTCACAAGGCCGGATTCGGTGAGGGTTCGCTGGCCTCAGATTTCTTCTACTCCCGGTCAAACTCTGGAAGTCGGACCTACGGAGCTTTCAGCGGGACGAACCTGGATGGCTTGGCCGACTCGCGGTTGAAGGCAGGCGGCTTGGCTGACCAGGTTGAGTCGGGCCCCTTATGGAGCTTTTTTCCAAAGTTGCTCCAAAGTTCTCCAAACTCCTGGAACTTCTTCCTGAAGTTCCCCAAAGGATCCCAAAGTGTCTCAAACTCACTCCAAGGGTCTGGAAGCTCCAAGCTGGTCCTTGAAAGTTGAGGACTTCAGTTCCCACAATCCACTTGGACAAAACCCTTACAAATCCACTGGTAGTTTTCCAGGTTGAGGATCCTTGGTGGTGATGTTCCAGGTGAGCTCTGTTAACCTGTAGCTTGCAAGGAGTCCACGTTTTACTCTTTTTCACAGCAAGGTAGTCCACAGGGCTGTAGTTCCAGATGGTGCAGTCCTCAGAGGGCAGGCCTTAGAAATTGCACATCAAACATCTCAGCATGGCACAACGTCTTGCTTTCTTTTTTTTTTCTTTTTTTTTTAAATATCTTTTTATTGAAAAAATAACATGACATTGGCATTTCAATAAAGGATTGCAATATTTCTTCCACATGACAAGTACATATATTGAACCCGGGCATAAGTGAATAAGACATTTCGATGGTACGGACTCAGGGGAAATTGCCTCATCTTCTGTTGGTATCACAGGTGCTACACAAATATCCCCCTATATATGTTCCATTTACCCCAAATTGAGGACCACTTCTTCGGACACCCCGTGCAGTATATACAGTTTTTTCCCTAAACATGCACCAGTCTAGGTTCTTTTTCCAAGTCGACAAAGTAGGTGCTACATCCGACCCCCATTTTTGTGCACTATCCCTTTTCGCGGCAGCAAGGCCCAGTCTTACCCACGTTTTCTCCGAGTTGTTGAGATCCGTGGGTTCCCATACATTAAGGAGACACCGTTTGGCCTCGGGGAACGTCTTGCTTTCTTAAGTTTCAAGCAGCAGATCTGAGAGACTCTGCCCCTCTCAGATACTTATTCCAAGTTCTCTGGGTCAAGCAGGAGGTCACTCCTGACCAATGGGGGCAGGATAACTCCCCAAGGTTATGACCACATCCTGTAGAGTGTGGCATTATTTTGTCCCAGAGTGCACCAAATCCTCCAAATTCATAATGGCTGATTTTCCAGCAGAGAGTTAAGAGCTGGCTAAACACACCCCTAGGATGGCTAATTTTCCTAGACTCTCCCCCTTGCATCTGCTCATTCCTTCCTTAATGCTAGCTCTGGCTTGGGGTCAAAAGAGTAGAGTGGTAACTGACACTGAGGCCTTCCCCTTTCCTTTGGAGACCATGGTTTACGACTCCTTCCCCTGCCCTGGCATTCCTGTGTAGCAGCCCACTGCTCTCCCAGCAGAGCTGGTTAACCCCAGGGGCTCTTTATCACCTCTTCAAAGCAGCCTGGCTAATCCACTTAACTCTGACCAATCAGGACAGACCCCTGGAAGGCTGAATCTGGACCTACATACAAGAAAGTCTTAAGTCTCCAAACTGCCATGCCCTACTATATACTAGGGACTGATAGGTAGTTTCAATCCCCCTGCCCTATTATGTACTAGGGTCTTATAGGGTAGGTCATGCCAATCACAGGGGTACCCCAACCAATAGTGTACCCTAGTGTATGTAGGTGTTTTCACTGTATTCTAAGTGTTTTCAGCATAGCACTGGCCCTGGTTAGGTAAAGCCCAGAGTCAGTTACCACCAGTACCAGTCAGCAAAAAGTTGGGGGGTGCCCAGGGCACAGGATGACTTTGCAACATAGCCCCCCCAAACGAAAGGTGATGGGTTACTAACCTACACCCTGGTTGTCCTCATCAGCTAAGTGGTAAAACCTAGAAAGTCCATCCGCATTTGCATGGGCAACCCCAGGTCTGTGTTCCACTGTAAAGTCCATTCCCTGTAGGGAAATGGACCACCTTAACAGCTTGGGATTCTCCCCTCTCATCAGCATGAGCCATCTGAGAGGCCTGTGGTCAGTTTGAACACGAAAGTGAGTCCCAAACAAATATGGTCTCAACTTTTTCAGGGACCAAACCACAGCAAAAGCCTCTCTCTCAATGGCACTCCACCTCTGCTCTCTGGGAAGAAGTCTCCTGCTAATAAAGGCAACTGGCTGATCAAGGCCCTCTTCATTTAGCTGTGACAACACTGCCCCAATCCCTTGATCTGAAGCATCTGTCTGAACCACAAATTCTTTTGTGTAATCAGGGGCCAGCAGCACTGGTGCTGATCACATAGCAGCTTTCAAGAGTGTCAAAAGCCTTCTAACACTCTGGGGTCCAATCCACCTTTTTGGGCCTCTTCTTAGAATTGAGATCTGTTAGGGGCCCCACAATGGTCCCATAATTTTGAGCAAACCTTCTATAATACCCTGTCAGTCCAAGGAATTCCCTGACCTGAGTCTGGGTAACTGGAGCTGTCCAATCCAAAACAGTTTGGATTTTAGCTTGGAGAGGCTGTACATGGCCCCCACCTACCAGGTGGCCCAGGTACACCACAGAACTCTGCCCTATTTGGCACTTACTTGCCTTAATAGTCAGGCCTGCCTGCTGCATGGCCTGAAGCACTTCCCTTAAGTGGCTTAAGTGGTCCCCCCAGGTAGAACTGTATACAGCTATATCATCCAGATAAGCTGCACTGAACTGTTCCAACCCAGACAAGACCCTGTTCACCAACCTTTGGAAGGTGGCAGGTGCATTCTTTAAGCCAAAGGGCATTACCTTGAACTGATAATGTCCCTCTGGTGTGGAGAATGCTGACCTCTCCTTTGCTCCATCAGTGAGGGCAATCTGCCAGTAACCTGAAGTCAAATCAAAAGTACTCAGGTACTTAGCAGCCCCTAACCTGTCAATGAGCTCATCAGCTCTAGGTATAGGGTGAGCGTCAGTCTTTGTGACTGCATTCAATCCTCTGTAGTCCACACAGAACCTTAACTCCTTGGGTCCCCCTGAGGATTAGGTTTAGGTACCAGCACCACTGGACTGGCCCATGGACTCTCAGACGGTTCAATTACCCCCAATTCCAGCATCTTAGCAACCTCAGCTTTAATGCTGGCTCTGAAATGGTCAGACAACCTGTAAAGTTTATTTTTGACAGGTAGGCTGTCACCAGTGTCAATGTGGTGCACACACCACTCAGTGATGCCTTGGGTCAAAGAGAACAGGCCAGCACACTGCTCCAGCACTGGCTTACAGTCTCTGTGCTGCTGGTCTGTCAACTTGGGAGAGAGTACAACCCCCTCTACTGACCCATCTTGCACATTAGTGGAGAGGAGGTCGGGCACAGGCTCAGTTTCTTCCTCCACACCCTAATCAGTGACCAGTAACATGGTCATGCCTGCCCTGTCATGGTGGGTTTTCAATCTATTCACATGCAGGACCCTATGAGGGTTCCTGGGGGTGCCAAGGTCAACCAAATAGGTAACCTCACCCTTCTTTTCTAAGATTGGATAGGACCCACTCCACTTGTCATGAAGGGCCCTGGGAGCCACAGGCTCCAACACCCACACCAATTGTCCTGGAGTATACTCAGGCATAGTACCCTTCTGATCATACCAGTGCTTCATGAGCTCCTGGCTGGCCTCCAGTTTCCTATTTGCCTTGTACATGTATTATGCCATTCTAGATCTCAGGCCTAGCACATAGTCAAGCACATTGTCCTTTGCTTCTTTAAGAGGCTTCTCTAAATACTCTCTCAGCAGGCGCAATGGCCCCCTCACAGGGTGTCCAAGCAACAACTCAAAGGGACTGAAACCAACCCCTTTCTGTGGCACCTCCCTGTAGGCAAACAGTAAGCATGGGGGGAGAACATCCCATCTCTTCCTGAGTTTCTCTGACAACCCATTTATCATGCCTGTCAGGGTTTTGTTGAATCTCTCAACAAGACCAATTGCTTGTGGGTGATAGGGTATGGTGAACTTGTAGTTGACACCACACTCATCCCACATAGCAGTCAGATAGCTGGACAGGAAGTCCGTGCCCCTATCTGATACCACCTCTTTTGGAAAACCGACTCTGGTGAACACACCAAGCAGTGCTCTAGCCACTGCAGGAGCATCAATGGTTCTAACAGGGATTGCTTCAGGGTACCTAGTGGCATGGTCCACTCCACTAAGATATACCCATTCCCTGATGCAGTAGGTGGGTCCAGGGGACCAACAATGTCCATCCCCACCCTTTCAAAAGGAACCCCAACCACTGGCAGTGGTATTAGGGTAGCCTTTGTCTTGCCCCCTGCCTTGCCACTGGCCTGATAGGTGACACAGGGGCTGCAAACCTCCTTTACCTTTTCAGACATATGGGGCCAGTAGAAATGGTTCACCAACCGGTTCCATGTCTTTGTCTGTCCCAAATGTCCTGCCAAGGGGATATCATGACCCAAAGTAAGGATGAACTCTCTGTACTTCTGGGGCACCACCAACCTCCTGGTGGCCCCCTCTTTGAGGTTTCTGGCCTCAGTATAAAGCAGTCCATCTTCCCAGTAGATTCTATGAAACCCACTGTCATCCCCCTCCTCTTGCTTAGAGGCAATCCGCCTCAAGCTCTCAAGGGTGGGGCAGTCTCTCTGTCCCTTACTGAACTCCTCTCTGGAGGGTCCATCTGCTCCTGTCAGTTCTGCCAAATCTGACAGCTCTGGCAGGGACGGAGTCCCTCCCTCAGAGGCTAGATCCTCCCCATCAGGGTTAGATTCTTCCTGCCCCTCTGCAGTTCCCTGGGCTGGCTCACCAGGCCCAGTACCCTTGTCCTTGGATGCTTGGCCCTTTGTTCCAGGGTCCAAGTGTCCAGCCCCTCCCTTCTGGCTAGTCTGTGACCGAGTCACAGCACATACCCACTCAGGGATCTCCAATATTTTCATATGGAGTCCTCTCTCCACCTCTGACTACACAGAGGCTTCAAGATCATTGCCCAGTAAACACTGGACTAGGAGCACCCTTGACACAGCTACCTTCATAGGGCCTGTCACACCTCCCCATTCCAAATCCACCACAGCCATAGGATGGAGTTTGGTAGTGCTGTCTGCATAAGTCACCTGGTGAAACTCACCAGGTAGCAACCTCCCTGGAGGCACCAGCTCATCCAGGACCATAGTTACACTAGCCCCTGTGTCCCTGATAGCCTCAACATCAGTCCCATTCACTTTAGGCCTCTGCCTGTACTTGTCCATGTTTGGAGGTAAGGCAGCAAGGGTTACAATATTCACCCCACCCAGGGATACTAAGGTGGCTTCCACCACCTGACTACCCTTCTCTGGGGCACCACTCTCCACCCCTACACTTACACTGGCAATCCCAGGGGATGGCCCCTTAGGGGGGGAGCTTCTTGGCACAGACAGCATCTCCCTGCTTGTGCCCTGGCTGGTTACAGTCAAAGCACTTACCCACCTTTGAGGGATCAAAGAACCTATCAATCTTTCCATGATACCCCCTCCCTTTGAATATGGGTTGGCTTGGGGCCCCCCTCCTTGTTCAGGTTTTTGTAGGTCTTTGGAGGACTCCTTCTGTTTTTGACCTTCTTTCCCTTAGGCTTTCATCTGGGGAGGGACCTGTCCTCCTTTCTTCTGGTCACCCCCCTGGTGCTAAATGGAAACCCAGGTTCTCACCCACTCATCAGCTGCTTCCCCCAGCTCTCTGGGGTCTGTCAGCTTAGAGTTCACTAGATACTGGCGTAACTTCTCTTCTGCACAATGAGTCAAAATATGTTCTTTCAAAAACAAATTATACAATCCCTCATATGTGTCAACTTTGTTACCAACAATCCAGCCTTCCAGTGCCTTCCCTGAAACGTCCACAAAGTCTATCCAAGACTTCAAACTCAATTTCTGGGTGCCTCTAAACTTCACCCTGTACTGCTCTGGAGTCAGACCAAATCTCTTGACTAAGCATGCTTTCATCTGGGGGTATGATTCTGCATCCTCTCCCTTCAGGGTCAGAAGCCTATCCCTCCCAGCTACTGGAATCAACTCCCACAGGAGTGCACCCCAATACTTAGAGTGGACCCTACTCATTCTAAGGGCCTTCTCAAAAGCTGCTAGCCATTTATCAATGTCATCCCCCTCAATGTACTTGGGCACTATACCCTTGGGAAGTTTATGATCAAATGCACCACCCCTGGACATTTTTAAAATCTTCATCATTTTCACTGCCACCATTTCTTTTCGATGCCTCCTCCCTCTCCCATCTCTTCTCAGCTAATTCCAGTTTCCTCTGCTCCAAAGCTATCAAAGCTAATTGAGCCTCAAGCTGTCCCTCTGCAAGGGACAGTGGTGGTTTCTGAGTAAGGGACCCTTCCCCCCTCCCACCATCTGGAATCATATGGCTAACAGTAGAGAAAATGGAAGAGGCATCATCCTCACCCTCCTCTTGGATGAGGTTGGGGGGGACACCCTCTATCCCCCCTTGACTCTCCTCAGCTACCCCAGCCCAGGCCTTTAGGGATTCAATCAACCCTGCCTTCCTAAGCTTCTTGGAAGCAGGCAGCCCCCTAAGCCTACACTGTACCCTAAGATCAGCCATCCTGAACTGGGACAGTTTAGCCAGGTCCAGCTCCATGGTTCCCTAGTTTTGGGTCACAACAACTAGGCACAACAGACTTAGAACAATTTGGAAAAATCAAAACAATGGATTAAAAACAGTTTAGTCCAAATTCCAAAAATCAAACTCAAAAGTTTTGTTCTAAGGCAATTTAGAGGATTTTTACAATCTTAATTCACTTTACTGAAAGGTGTACTTTTTAAACACAAGTCCTCATTCACACCGCTGAGCACCAAATGTTGGAAAGTGGATCTTTGTAGGGGCAAATGTATATCTGCCACTGGCAATAAGGCCACTAACACATGATAGGACTCAGCATAGGTCTTAGAAAATTATTCCCATGCTCAACCCTTGGTAGCTTGGCTGCGAGCAGGCAGGCTTAACTTCAAAGACAGGTATGTAAAGCATTTAAAAACACCAATTCATTAAATAATTAAGACACAATGCATAATAAAAATCCAACACCAATTTATAAAACTAGGAAATATTTTTATATTTAAAATGACACCAAAACGACAAACATCCAATGTAGGGAACCGGAGATATGAATTTTTAAAGATTTATCACTTTATAGCACTTAGAAACCTATAGCACCATATTGGGAAATCTGGTCGCGATAGACCGGCTCAAAGTCAAAGTTTCAGGCCGACCGCAATGGAGCCCTAAGCGGCTACCCCTCACGGTAGGTCCCGGTCACAGTTTTTACCTTCGGACTTAGAAACTTTTCTGGAGCTTTTTCTCGTTGGATCCCACCGCTGCCACCAAATGTTGGAAAGTGGATTATTGCCAGTGGCAGATATACATTTGCCCCTACTAATAATCCACTTTCCAACATATAGAAGAAGGCAATCCGACAAAACGCGTTGGTCCAGTCTGGTTTGGAGCATGGAATTGTGTAATGCCTGATATGTGAAGAACATGAGGACAATGAAAACAAAAATAAAGAACTGAAGCTTTTACCCGAACAGGTGTCGTTGTCTTTTGGCCATGTGCCGCTGCATGTGGTGCTTCTAAACGGAACACCCAAGGGAGCATATATAAATGAAATGTCTACCATCAGGTTGCAAGCCATCAAAGACATGCTGTCATGGCTGCCAGGGAGAGAGGTATCATGACCTCAACCTAGTGAGTCCTTCGTCGCTGCCCATGACTTTGTGTTCCTCCAATGAGATCTTGGTAATGTGTATTTAAAATCTGTGAAATGCCAAATGCCTAGTCGATAAGCACTGAGGAAGGCTTGACGCCAAAATGCATTTGCTGAATAAATCCACCTGAAATGAGTCCCGTGAGTGCTTTGCATCTTTTAGAGCTTGAATATTTTAACATGATTTTGCCCACACGTCTGCGATGAATGTCACCCGCCGCGTGTTCCGCAGCTCATGGGTGAAACTTGGAGCGACTATTGTTTAATGCTGCCTGAACCGCTGAGGATCAAAGGGAGCTATCCTGTCAGCCATTGCTGCCAATTATTGAATTGGAGGTTGTAAGTAAACCATACTGAAGCCTGTAGGGTGTGCAATATTTGAATTCTGGGCAGGCGAGGGACTGGAATAAACGACTGTGGCACCGGCAATCTGGAGGCACAATGGCTGATTCAGCTTCGGGGGACCGGATGTGTCATGCGGCATGTGAGCAACATTCAACATTTCATTTGTAAATTGTCTATGAGAGACTGAGAACCTTCACAAAGAGAAGTAATGAAATGTCTACCATCAAGTTGCAAGCCATCAAAGACATGTTGTCATGGCCGCCAGGGAGAGAGGTATCATGACCTCAACCTAGTGAGTCCTTCGTCGCTGCCCATGACTTTGTGTTCCTCCAATGAGATCTTGGTAATGTGCATTTAAAATCTGTGAAATGACAAATGCCTAGTCGATAAGCACTGAGGAAGGCTTGACGCCGAAATGCATTTGCTGAATAAATCCACCTGAAATGAGTCCTGTGAGTGCTTTGCATCATTTGGAGCCTGAATATATATATATCAATCCACGTTTATGCTCCTGCTGGAGAAACTGCGACCCTCGGGAGGTGGCACGTTCGCCGGCGGAGCCAGCCGGTAATTTTGAATAAATCCAGATGAAGAGTAAAACGCACTCTTAGGCGAGGATGATGAATGTGTCAGGGGACCGATGACGAACAGGAAGATGTAATGCTTTACTCCCCGTTTAACAACGTGCCTGACACCCTGTCAATCCACACACAGGCTATCGACGGCCCCTTTAACTCCTTGCCGAGCGCCCACGAGGAGGAGCCCCGGGGGGGCGTGCCAGATGACGCCTGCTACGTCGGTCCTATCGTGTGAGGGCCGTGGAGAAGAAGAGGAAGTGAACGCGTCAAGGAGGGCGAACGTGAATGCGAGGATCGAGAAGGACGAGGAGAGGAAGCAGACGCCAGTCCCTTGTACAAGTCCCTGGACCTCGGGAGAGGAAGAAGCCCGGAACCACGTCCAAGACGACAACGAGACGCCAGGAGGCCAACGAGGCCACGCACCGCCTGCCACTCTCCAGGAGGAGCGTGGCTGGACAAGGTACGGTCCAGGCTACGGGGTTTTCAGGGCACTGGGCGGGGAAGGGTACGTCATAGAGGGAGGGCACGGTAATCTTACCAAACCGCATTACACCTGGCACTGGCAAGTGGTGTTAATCCCTCACGTCCCCTACCTTTGAAACCGAGAGGATCTTCGTGTCCTTACTGAAACCATTTTCGTTTTGTGTTGTTTTCTTTGCTCCCTACGCTCCGGGACAACGGTGGGAGTTGGCGACATCGGCGTGCATCAGTGAATCAGTGGTGAAGTCGGGAGTACTCCCTTAAACAGGACTCAACATCTAGCTCAACGGACTCTTACCACCTTATATGTCCCTAATAAACCAAAGGCAAAGCAAAGAAACCGATCTCTCGTGCATCCTTTTACCTATTCTCAGCCAGAGTACACCTGCTCTAGGGCGACACGTGACAGAATGCAAAATTGAGTTATGACTTAATAAATCTATTTTGCATTCATCATCTTCACCTGAGAGCGCGTTTTACTCTTCGTGTGGATATATATATATATTTAATTTACAACAATATTTAGCATACAATATATGTACTATTTTATTCCAAGTTTAATAAAAAAAAAATTACGGAGGGTGGGGGAAGGGGAGTCATTTTCTAAAGTGTATGATTCATTCAAATGTCTATTTTGTTATTGATGAGCAATGACTGTTCCTTCAACTGAATGGCTATGGAATCATGTGGCGCTGTTATGTCTACATTCGGAACTGCAGTATGATACATAATGTTGGCACTGTTTTATAACAGAACTCTGTAACTGTATTATTCTGGGTTATTATGGATACAGTCATGCTTGTTGAAATGCCAATAAAAAAATAAAAAATGTAATAAAATAGGGAGGCTCCACAGTAGGGGCAGAGATCTACGTATGGTAAAGTATAGGGAAAGGAAAAAAGTTTATTTAACTTGAAATACTTTCGCAGGTAATTTCAGGTCAACCTGTTTTACCAGCTTAGATGGTTGCCAAGAAGGGCTAAACTGCCATGCGGGTTCTCGCTTACAAACTTGAGTGTCACTTCTGAATGCCAACGTGGCTCACATAAGCAAGTTTCTTTTAAGGGGCTCTGTCACAGATCATTTATCCAGAAGTGGTCTTCTTGGCAGAAGTACAGATAATGACTTGCTGTTTTTATATCAGAATGGAACTCTCCTTTGTTTGTTGCATAAATACATGCGAACCGTGCAGTGCTTGATTTGTAAAAGAAAGAGTGCCGGTGCCCCAAGCTTTACTCAGAAGCCTGCAGCCAGTGCTATTAAAAGTCTGTGTGCTGAATAACAAGGCTGAGTAGTCTTAAATTCGCCCAGGGCTTATTTAAGCCTCTGCCAGACACTCCCTCCCCCATTACCTCACTCCTGCAGGTCCCTGCTTTCTCCCTTTGTGACAGTTTTCCACCTTTCTCCTTTTTTTCCCTTTTGTTTGTTTTCCCTCTCTTGCTCTCTGGAAATGTCTTAAGAGGAAAAATAAGTGCTGGTTCCCCAAACGGAGTGCCAGTGGCTGACACCGGCAGGCACCGGCTCAAATTTAGCAGTGAAACTGTGAAAGAGGAACCTACTTCTGAACAGATGACTTCCCCATCAGATCCGGTTGCAAACTTCGTATTCCAGCACAGGCAGGGTTTGGAACAGATGCACCCGGAAATGGCTTATCATGGAGATGTGTCTTGCACTAAAGTTGCCTTGGAAGGACAAGTGTGGAGGCCTTCTTCCCCACTGACACCTTGAGTGTTTTTGTGTCCTGTTCATTTTCCGTTGATAGTTAAAAGAGCGGTGCCACACAATGTGGCCAGCATTGTAGGCCAGAATGTGCCTTTTAGTGTGCCACAGAGTATGTTTGATCTTACTAAAGAATATATACATTGAAGTGGCATTGAATATGATCTTTATGGTGAGAAATAGGTCATATATCGAGCTACCTAGTGCTCCTATATGCCAGATGTCCTTCTAATATAGGACTGAGCAGCTATGTGCAGTGTAAACATTGGGTGGAGAAATTTCATCATCTCTCCACTCCTCTTTATCTTTAAGTTTAGGACTTCAAGACACCTGACACAGACCAGGCCCATAACCTGTGCCATACAGCTGCTGTGAAGCCCGCGCAGGGGCCAGGACACAAACAATGGGACACTATGGCCTCCCTCCAAACCAGGCCCCGGTGACCATTGACCATTACTCTACCCCCACACATATGTCTCCAAACCAGCTAGCGATGGGGGTGGGGGGCATCCCAACAGTGACCCGAACCACCTGATAACTTAATGCTGTTGTAAGCCATACAAGCGTCACGATCTGCACTACTGCGGCAGGACCTTTGTAATGCAGTGGACAGGGTGGAAGGCACGGAGGACCACATCTCAGATCTGGAGGACTCCATCGCTATGCTTAAGACTGAAGTGGCATGACTGACCTCAGTGACAAAGGTTCTGGAACACCACATAGAAGACGCCGAGAACCGCGCACGGAGGAACAACCTGCACTTTATTAGATTCCCAGATGGCTTGGAGGGGGCTAGTGGCTCTCGTCCTGGGTCCTGGCAAAGAAACTCTTGTCCTGCTTTCAGGTTGAATGGGCACAAAGGTCGCTTAGAGCGAAACCCCCACCAGTCGCTCCCCAGTGCCCTATCATTGTGAAAGTACTCAACTACAGAGACAGGGACCTGATTCTGAAGGTGGAGAGGGAGAAAGGTGAACTAACCCACCAGTCCTTCAATCAACACCCACTAAGTACAACAGCAGCGCAAATCGTTTGAAGCAGTAAAGCAAAAATTATGCGCAATGAAGGTACCATACATGCTCCTCTTTTTGGCCAAACTCAGGGTGGCACACGCCTCCAAAACCCTCTACTTTGACAACCCAGCAACAGCATGGGAAAGGGCTACAAAACAACGGCCTCTGTGTAGTCACTCTTCTCCGCCCTGGGAACCCGACAACTGGTGCCTGAAGGACCACCATGGACTTGGCGGGGAAGGCAAGGTACACACAGGAATACCAAATGAAGGAGGCGAATCAGAGATGGTTCACCCAGGTCACTGACATCAGATTTAGAAGAGCTGGGTCTGAGATGCAGCCCAGGCATTCCCGTTTCTCAGGACGCTCTGGACATGAAAAAGAATCCTGGGGATGATGAACCCACACAATTGCAGAGGTTGACGGACTCTCAGAAGGAGGGGGCCTGCCGGTGGAGTGATGCCACCCTGTGGTGGCCTGTGGGCTCCTGAAGCATCCTGTAATGTTTGTGCTGCCAGCAACAAAATCTCCTAATTATCTACTAGGGCCCCGGAAGAGCCGACTCAGGCACTACAAAGTTGGGGTGTTTTCGCCTGTTGTTACTCTTACTGTGGCAACAGATGCTTCTGGGATGGAAGTCTGTGGTGGGGGGAGTTGGGAGTGTTACACAGGGGTTACGCAGCCCTGTTGGCCCTGTGGTACAACTGTTCTGAGAAAACGGTGAGACTGCAGGATGATGGTTTCCTACCCTATACCTCACTCATCGACCCACCATGACAGGATTTACAGTCATGACATGGAATGTCAACTGCTTACTTGATAAAATAAAGAGGTGGGGGGAGCGGTCCTGGGTTTTGCACAACGGCACACACCAAAGGTCATGCTGCTCTAGGAGACACATATGCTGGGGACTGGGTGTCAGTTCCTCGCTTAACGTGGGTATGGCAGAGTGTAGCACTTTGGGCACTCCAGGGGATCCCTAGGGGCTGTTCACATACACTCACATTTTCCCTTAGTGGTGTCCCGGGTGAAGTCGGATGATCAAGGCAGATACCTGGTGGTTGAGAGGATGCTAGCTGGCCAGGTTTACATTTTCCTCAGTGTATATGTCTCATAACAGTTGGTGAGCCTGACACTAGACAAGGTAAAGGAGGATGTGCTTGGCCTCCATAATGGCCGTACAATTCTGGGAGGAGATTTTAATGACGTGATGGACTCACGGATGGACCGCACTGCAGAGGGGAGAAGGGCCCGAGGGAAAGAGTCTGGGTTAGTGACATGACACACCAGCCTTGGCCTCTGTGACGCCTGGAGGGTGTGGCACCCATTGACATTCGAATACACTCATACCTCTGCAGCGCATGGCACACAGTTGCAGATTGACCTCTTCCCTGTGCCGGACCTACTTGTAACCACGGGAGCAGATATTCTCCCTACGGGCATCCCTGACCACTCCCCAGTGGTGCTGTGGGTTGGAGGCCTGAGCAGTGGATCTCGCCCCATATGGCGACTAAACGCCTGGTGCCTCACGGATAGAAAGGTCTCATACTTTCTACCAGAGGAATTGAAGGTATTCCTGGAACAAAATGAGAAGTCGGTGGAGTCCCTGGGAACACTGAAGGGGGCGGGGAAAGCCTGTATGCTGGGTGTTGCCTGATCGCACCTTAGGGCACGCATTAGGAGGATACAGCGAAACATAGCAGAGGTGGAGGCCCACATAGCACTCCTAGAAAAAGAGACTGAGCTAGACTAAATTGAAAGCCATAAGGTGACGATCGACAGAACAATGCTGCGGCAATGGTCCTTGACGAGGCCCGCCAATGTTAGCTAGTGTGCACCAGCAGAGTATACGAATGGCGGACAATTGTAGCAAATTCCTATATTGGTTGGTGAGCCATAAGGATGCCAACTGGCTGATTCCAGGGATCAAAGGAGCCTCCCTTTGAATAATCACAGAGGCAGTGGTGGTCACCAATGCCTTAGCAGAATGCTAACAGGCCCTATATGCGCACTGGGAATGACCCTCCCGGGAGAGATCCACACCCTTGATCGTTGACCAACAACTGAAATCTATATAAGTACTAAAACGGACTGAGATGGAACAACCCATAATGCTGGAGGAGCTGGAAGAAGCTCTTGCAGACAAGAATTAAAGGAAGACCCCTGGACAAGACAGGTTCCCTATAGAATACTATCAAAGGTTTAGGTCACAGCTCCTGCCACCATTGCAAGCCATGTGCAACGAGGCCATTGAAAAAGGCCACTTGCCGGATGGCCTAGACATGGCTACTATTGTAGTTCTTCGTAAGAAAGGATCCCCCCCCGGAGGAATGCCCCTACTACCGGCCCATATCATTGATTAACAGTGAGCTCAAGCTCTATGCCAAAGTGCTCACCAATCGGCTCCTTGCAGTGCTTCCATAACTGGTCCACCCATACCGATGCGGCTCTGTGCCCCGATGAAGCAGAAGACACTGTATATTATGGGTGCACGCAACCTTGGCATACCGGACCTGCACAACCGGGCCTAGTGCCTTTCTCCTCAATGACTTTGAGAAGGCATTTGATTCCCTTGCCTGGGATTTCCTGTGGGACGTACCCCAGTGCATGGGCTTGGGACCGCGATTTATAACATATGTGCGGGTAAACACGCCTACCCGACAGCTCAGATTCGCGTGAATGAAGTTCTGTCTCCTGCCTTTCAAATCTGGTGTGGCACCAAGCAGAGATGCCCCTTATCGCCTCTACTCTTTGCGCTAGCAATGGAGCCACTGGCAGCGTGGGTCAGATCCGATGTACAGGTGTGAAGAATGGTAGCTGAGAACGGGCCGGAAGACCTCATCGCTCCCTATGCAGACAACTTACTGTTTTTTCTACCCTGGCTTGAGACCACTGGTTCCAGGATCCCTCAGATGCTCGACTTATAAGGTCAGGTGTCAGGACTCTGTTGTATCTTGTATTGTATGCTTACACTGTTCATGTATATTGGTACTTCACCTTTAAACCTGTTTGATTACTGTGCTCTAGAATGTGGAGTCTCCTAGCAACTGTGTGAAGCTGGAGCATTCCTGTTGGAGCTGTTGGCAGAGCTGGTCTTCCTAACTCTGCTACCGATGTAGCCAATAAATAACCTTCATACTTCTTCCAGTGTCGAGTTGGTTACTACAAAAATATTGGCGACGATTAATTGGCTACATCAGGAACCCACGCAGCTGAGCTGACTTCTCCTGACGACAACTATGCTGAGTTATTCATGAACTATCTCCTATGGAACACTGCCCAAAGGTATTTTCATTGCCTATTCATGTTGTGCTTCCCTACTCTTAAAAGAAATAACTCATCTTCATTCTGTGCCAAGGAGGAGAAGTGTTTACATTTAAATTGCCGGCAACCGTCTCCCTCGCGCTTCTTGCCTCACGCTTCCAGCCTCGCTCAGCCTGCCTTCTACCTGTCTGTCCCGCGGCCTGCTCGTGCACCCATTGTTGCTCCTTCATCGTTCCAGTCTGTGTCTCTATGCTGACTGCGCTGTGAGCTGCAACGTCACCGCGTTACTTCACGCCACGTCGCAGCGGCCATCTTAATAGATTGGGAAGCCGCTTTTCATGCTGCTATTTACGCGCTAGCTGTCACATCACTGCGTCACGCCACACCACATCGCAGCGGCCATCTTAACAGATTGTGGAGCTGTTTTTCGTGCTTCATTATACGCGTTACATCGCGTACAACGTTTGGCTTCATTAATTCATACAACAGATGTTCGTGTGTCCTGCTTACATCGGTGATACACACACCTTCTTCAATTATTAAAGGCTGCTGGATATTCAAGTGTATCTACCGCAACACGGTGATATACACACCTTCGATCTTCAAGACATTCATCTACAGTTATAAAGCTTACAACCAAAACAACTACATTTGTGTATTCACGGTGATACACACACCTTTGGTTTGGAGTGTTGATCTTTCCTGCAAAGTTTGCCAAATTGCTAAAGCATACGTTTTAATTACAACATCAGTTGTGTATCCACGGTGATATACAACCATTTAGAATAACCTTTTCTGTCAATTTTCAACAGTGTTTTTTTGTTTTTTTACTGTGCACCTCAATTCTTCTAGAAGTGTTTTCTCTTATTTTTAACTGTATGCTGCATACGTTTGGAGTATTTCTTGTGTATTGTTGTTGCCATTTAACTGCACCATTGCTTTTTCAGATTTACCTACTCTAGTGGAATTGTGTACAATGCAGTCTGTGAATCCACCACCTTCTTTTCTTGATTCTCCAGGTGATCCTCCAGTCAGGTGGGAAATCTGGTATGACGCATTCCAAACTTATCTGGGTGCCATTGGGGCTCTACGTTTTTGTGCAGAGAGGAAAAAATGCCTTCTTCTCCACTCCTTAGGATTTGAAGGAAGGTCAATTTTTAAACATCTACCACCTCTATCTCAAGAACAACTTAACGGAATTGATGAATATGATGAAACTATTATTACATTGAAAACCAGATTTGATAAACAACTGAGCCTCATGGTTTTAAGGCACAATTTTTTTAAAAGGAAACAAGCTGAAGGAGAAGATGTGGACAGTTATACTTCGGTTTTACGCAGACTAGCAGCTGATTGCAAATTTGAGAACTTTACGGATCAACTCATTAGAGACCAGTTCGTTTGCCAGTGCAAAGACCAGAATATACGACAAAAACATTTGAGCTTGGGTGATCCATCCTTAGATGAGACCATCAAAATTGCTAAAAGCATAGAAATATCCTTAGTCTCTCTAAAAGAATTAGATGATAAACCCATAGATGCTGTGAATGTTGTAAATGTGAACAATTCTCTTAAGAACCGTACTAAGGTGAATCAATCTGTTAGTCAATCTTCTAAACCCAAGTCCGATTGAAATAATCCTACCAGAGCTAATTTTAACAGTATGTGCATCAGATGTGGAAATCCTCCACACATTAAGGGTTCTCGTTGTCCTGCTAGCAACGTTATGTGCAATTATTGCAAACGGATTGGTCATTTTGCTAAAGTTTGCTTAAAAAAGAGGAATGTTAAGAAACCGGCCATCCGTTCGGTTGAATCTGATTATGAGTCAGACCTTGAAGTTGTCTCTGTTGTCAGAAGCACTGATGATGTGAATTTATGCAGCTCCCTTTCCGATCATGATGTTGTCGTTGGTGATCCTTCCAGTTGCATCGATCCCATAGTGAATATTGGTATTGGGAATCACACTGTTAAGTTGTTAGTTGATTCAGGTGCAAAGATAACGATGATTACCCAAAAATTGTTTGAGGAAACCTGGAATGGTTCTCAAGCTCTTTCTCCACCTGATCGTTCGCCTGTCTCATACGAAGGGCGGAAAATAGATCTCATGGGTTTCTTTGAAGAAGAGATGTCATATAAGGACAGAAGAATCAAAGGAAAAATATACGTTGCTGTGAAAGGGCTTAATATTTTGGGGTGGTTTCACCAGGGCCTGTTCGGGATGATACTTAAACCCGGGGCCAAAGAGCAAGTATTAGTCGTTGGGTGTGAAGACGAAAATCTTGTGTGGAAAAAAAAATATCCTGACGTTTTTTCTGAAGGTTTGGGAAAAATCGAAGGATTTAGGCACAGGATTATAGTTAAGGAGGGTGCCCTTTCCATTAAACATAAACTTAGAGGAGTGCCATTCAGCATAAGGGAAGATCTGGAAAAGGAGTTGAAGAGTCTTTGTGCTAAAGGGATTATAGAACCTACAGACTCTTCACTGTGGCTCTCTCCCTTAGTGGTAGCCAGAAAGAGGGGAGGAGATCTTCGAGATCTCTCAACAGGGAAATATGGGTAGATTCCCATCCTCTACCTAAAATTAATGATCTTTTCTCTTCCACCAAAGGAGCACGTTTCTTTTCTAAACTAGACTTAGCCAGTGCATACCACCAGGTGGAACTGGATCCAGAATCTCGTCACTTTACCGCATTCGTTTCGCCTTTGGGAACATTCTGCTACTGTTGGATGCCTTTTGGGCTGGCGTCAGCGGCGTCCGTGTTCCAAAGGATAATGAGCAACATACTCAGAGATATTGAGGGTGTCCTGGTGTTTCAGGATGATGTCCTAATTTTTGGTAAGGATGTTGCTTCTCATGACTCTGTGCTGGAAAAGGTGTTGACATTGTTCAAAAAACGTGGTGTTGTATTAAAGGAGGAGAAGTGTCAATTTATGTGTTCTAAAGTGGAATACTTAGGACATGTAATTTCACAAGATGGGGTCAGCCCTAGACCAGGTTTGCTTCACGCAATCGTTGATGCCCCTGAACCAGAAGACAAAGCGGGTGTTAAGTCGTTACTGGGGCTATGTGAGTATTACTCACAGTTCATTCCTAATTTCGCATCTATTGTACGCCCCATAAGTAACCTTCTCAAGAAAGGAGTCAAGTTTGAATGGTGCAACGAATGTGTGAGTGCTCTCAAGCTGGTGAAATCTGCATTAATTGAGAGCCCTGCTTTGAAACCTTTTGACCCAAGTTTACCATGTTGCGTCACTGTTGATGCGAGCCAAGTAGGTATTGGTGCAACTTTAACACAGTTAGACAACAATTGTGAGAACACTGTGAGCTTTGCATCAAGGGTGTTGAGAACTCCAGAGCTCCAATACTCCGTCATCGAGAAGGAGTTATTAGCCTGTGCTTGGGCTATTGATAAATTTCGGCCTTTTATCTGGGGTAAGAGGTTCCTGCTTTTGACTGACCATAAACCTTTAGTTAACATTTTGGGTGGAAGTTTGAGTAAGTGTTGTTCGCCAAGAATTATGCGTATGGTAACGAGGCTCCTTCAATTTCAATTTTAGGTCAAACATATCTCCGGTGGGAAGAATGGCAGGTCGGATTTTTTATCCCGTTTCCCTATTGCGTCGAGTGAACAGGACGATGTGAGTTTGAATGAGTTTGCAAATGAGGACTGTGATGACTGTCTTGTTGCTGCTATGGATTTGATTGAATTGAATTTAGGCTCGGAAACTGATTGGGTGCAGGCGGTTGAATCTGATTGTGTATTGCGAGAAGTCTGTGCTTTTGTCAAAAAAGGGTGGCCTAGAGAAAAGGTTCTTCCAGTCTCCCTCCAAACTTTCTGGAAGGTTGAGGGTGAGCTCTCCATTGAAGATGGTTTGCTGCTCAGGGCGGACGAGTTTGTACCTCCTGATGTTTTCCGGAAAACTATCATTGAGAGAGCCCATGAGGGTCATCTTGGTTCCACTCTCACCAAGCGGCGCATCCGGGACACTTATTGGTGGCCAGGGATGGATGCTGACATTGATTTAGTTGTTTCCAATTGTTGTGTTTGCAGTGCGGCTGACAAGAGTTTGAAAGTGTCAGTGCCCCCGTTAATGTCTATTGAATAGCCTAAAGGTCCATGGTTGAAACTAAGTATTGATGTCATGGGACCATATGAAGTTCTGCCAGGTGGTTTCTGGTTCATTTTGGTCCTCATGGACTATACTTCAAGATGGCCTGAGATCAAGATGGTGAGGGAAGCCAACACCAAAACTGTTGTGGAATTTCTTAAAAGTGTGTGGGTAAGAGAGGGTTTTTTCTGAGACTTTAGTCTCGGACAATGGTAAACAGTTCATCAGTTCAGAATTTGAATCTTTCCTCCTTGAGTCTGGTGTGAAACATCTGAAGAGCTTGCTTTACCACCCACAAACCAACGGTTTAGTTGAAAGGATGAATCGGGTTGTGGGGGATTGTATTAAATGGGCCAGAGCAGGGAGTCATGATATTGGCAAATCACTAGATGCCATGATTTGGTTCTATAGAACTACACCTCATTCTTCAACTAAGATTTCTCCTTTCGACCTTTTGAGGGGACGTAAGCCCAACTCTAGTTTCAGGCCTGCATGGATGAGCAAGTGGGTCAAGTTTGAATCTGATGTTGCCCAGTTAATGTCCTTGGCGAGTGAAAATATGTCTAATACACAAATGAAACAGAAACTGTGGTTTGACTCCAAAAGGGGTGTTAAAGTAGCCCCGCTTGAAGTGGGTGACTCTATTAAGATCAAAACCGCTGTTCATTCAAAGAAGGGCAACAGTAAATTCAGTGAGCCTGTCAAAGTTCTTAAGATTGTCGGAAATGCAGTAAAGGTTGAAGGAGGTCATTGGTGGAACCTTAACAGAGTGGTGAAAGTTCGGGTAAGAGATGTAACCGCAGGTTCTGAGAAAGTGGTTCCTTCGTCTATCAACCAAACCTTTCCTGGGAAAAGTCATAGAAACAATGTTAAACCTGCAAGGTTCAGGTCATAATTTGGTTCTTGTGATGGTTTTTTTTTTTTGTTTTTTTGTTTTTTAAGTTTGTTTTGGAAGAAGGGAAGATATGTTGTATCTTGTATTGTATACTTACACTGTTCATGTATATTGGTACTTCACCTTTAAACCTGTTTGATATACAGCGCCAGGACACCTTCAGGTAACAGTTAGCGCTATACAAATACCAATAACATTAACATTAACATTAACATTTGATTACTCTGCTCTAGAATGTAGAGTCTCCTAGCAACTGTGTGAAGCTGGAGCATTCCTGTTGGAGCTGTTGGCAGAGCTGGTCTTCCTAACTCTGCTACCGATTTAACCAATAAATAACCTTCATGCTTCTTCCAGTGTCCAGTTGGTTACTACAGACTCCTAGTTAATTGGTCTAAAACCCTGATGTTCCAGCTCACCAGTGAGGTGGAGACAGGAGGCTGGCATAACCAGGTGCCTATTCGCCAGTTGTTTTCAAAATGTAGGAATTTACATCTCCCTACTTCTGGGCCTACCTTGGTCTCTAAACTTAACACACCTGGTAGTTAACATGAAAAAGGACTTGGATGGGTGGACCCGCCTGCTACTCAGTGTTCTGGGGAGGTTGGCCCTTTTCTAGATGGTGATTTGCCGAGATTCCTATATACTCTCTAAAACTTCCCCCACTTGATTCCACAAAAATGGTTCACGGAAGTTCAGGCAACGATAAGGTGGATATAATGCTGTACATAGCCTTTGGCAAATGCACACACTCTACATATGAAGGCTGGGCAGACCCAGCTATCAGGACAGAAGTACTTACTATGGGGTGGGAATCTATCATAGACATGGTGTACGGGGCCCGATTCCCCACTCTTTCCTGGATCTGTCACAGGTGGTCCTCACGGTGTGGAGATCAGACCTGTGCTGGACAGGATGGGATGGAAAACATAATAAGAAAACCCTCCTCAGGAGGGGCTCTTGATTGCTACGAGTAGCTAGCCTGCCGGGTTTGGTAAATGGGACTTAATCTGAATCTCAGATTTGGGGGGATGTATGGAGTGACTCCCATATGAAATCCTTCCAAAAATTGCAGACAGACTTTGGGCTTCACCACTTGCAGTTTTATAGATTGCTCCAACTCCAACATGCCCTAAAGTCTCAGTGGGAGTCCCTGGAGTAGACGCCCAAATTCAGCCTCCTGAAAGCACAAACACTGATGAGGTCCATAGGGAAAGGGAGACTATCACACATCTACAAATCCCTAGTAATTAACTCGCCAAACCTCTTCATATCATGGAAAGCAAGATGGGAAAGATGGGTGGGATCACTTGAAGACTCTGAGTGGACTGAGGCTTTAATGACCCCAAGGGAACTGGCAATATCTTCCAGGCCCCGCCTGATTCGATTAAAATATCTTCACATCACCAGCCTAATGCCAGTGCAACTGTGGAATGCCCGCCTACGCCCATCCTCAGCATGCACTAGGAGGAAGGGGCAATTTTCCCCATTGGTGTGGTCCTGCCCGGGGATAGCCCAATACTGGTGGGAGGTGTTCCGCACTCTGTTACGGGTCCTGGAGCATCCCATAGATATCTCCCTATGTGTGGTGCTACTGGGCTTGCTTGAAGAGTTTGTGGGGGCCAGAAGGGTAAAGGTTGCTAGTGGGACTGGGCACCCTTTTAGCTAAACGTGACATCGCCCGAGCCTGGAGTGTGGCCAACTCTCCCTAGATACTAACATGGCATAAAGAAATGGGCTGCTGCGTTAAGCTTGAAGAACCAGTATATGCAGCCAGAGCATGCCTCCATAAACATAAGAAAATCTGGGATTGATGGTGGACACACTATGGACCAGAGTCATTGTTGTACTTTTATGTACTGTTTGGCCTATACTAATGCCTTTTGGTTTGTATAGTTTGTTTTTCTTTACTCAACTGCTTAAATAAAAATAAAAAGTTTGCTTATAAAAAAAATATCTTGTGACATTAATATAGCATCAAATACATGTGCTACCAAAATAACATGAAACAGTGTATCCAAGGTAAGAATATTGTTTTTTGGTATATGTCGTTTTCAGAATATCGTTGTATTTAATATTGTTTACTTTAATATAGTTGTAGTAAATCAATTTTCTATTAATTTAATAGATCTTAGTATATTAATTTAAGGTCCTAGTATTCTTAGTATAATTTTTTTTTTTTAAATACAGTTTTTAATTTTAAATGTGTATTTTTATTTAATTAATCATTTATAACGTAGTAGCAGATTGCTGGATTGGATGGGAAGTTAATTAAAGTATGATTATTTTCATTGCCATGTTAATTATTTTCATGGTTAATTAAATATTTAATGAATCAGTAATTATGTAAATCATCTATTTTTCATTTTATATATTTAAGTTTGATTTTTCTAATGTTTATTTTAATTTTTTAATCTATGTTAGTAATTTATATTTTAGTACCAGGTTGTTGGGTTTGTAGGGAAACAGGCTAGGAAGTTAACTAAATTATAATTAATGTAATTTATATGTTAAGTAATTGTTTTTGTAAATTAAATGTTTAATTGATTAATAATTTTTAATGAGTTATATTATTTATTTCGGTTGTTTAATGTGTAAATTATAATGTATATTTTCATGTTTGTACTTTTCCTAGTAATTTACATTTTAGTAGCAGATTGTTGTGTTTGTAGGGGAATGGTTGGGAAGTTATTGAAATTATATTTATTAAATTAATTTTTATTGATAATTGTGTATATTTTTAATTGTTTACTATTACTTAAATAGTTTGTTTTATTTGATTTATGTATTCTTTTTTTACATGTTTTCAATATTAATATTTGTAAAATGTAGTTTTTTATTTTAAATGTTTAATTTCAGTAATATATTCAATTTATCTTTTTTTGGGTGTTTGTGATTTTTGTGGGTTGTAGGGATGGAAGTGAATTTTAATTACTTTAATTTTGTTTTTAATTATTTTGTATATTTCATTCTATTTATGTTTTTAGCCTTATATTGTTTGCATTTTGTATATAAAATATGATTTAAAAATGTACTGTTAGGTATTTCAATGGAATGTTATTAGAAATGTTTATGAAGTTCAACACTTTCTCTTTTTATTTTTACTTTTGTTGTTTATTATTTTGTTCTGCATCACAACATAAACATAACTTGCAAGTGTAAATCTTGCTTAGGTGGTGCAATACATGCATCAGGCAGGACATAGATACCCAGTGATAAATCATCTGCAAGGCACAATGCATATATATAGCCATCTGCCTTTTCAGTGATGAACATTGGTTTTCTAGGCTTATGACATGGGTAAGCCTTCAAAGGGGTCTATCACTTTTCCTACTCTTGCATACATTGGAGTGGAAATAGTGATTTTAAACCCACCAAAGTCCAACACTTTCGCTACCTTTGCTTAGACTGGAGAGAGAATAGTAAATGTTATCCCTTCGAAGACCATTCTGAAGTCTAACACTTTCCCTACTGTTGTTTAAACTGGAGTGGGAATAGTAACCTGAACCTCTCCAAAGTCCAACACTTTCTCTACTGTTGTTTAGACTAGATTGGGAATCTTAAATCTAACACTTACGAAGTTCAACACTTTCCCTACTGTTGTTCAGACTGGAGTGGGAAGAGTAAATCTAACCCCTCCAAAGTTCAAGCTTCCCTACTGTTGCTTAGACTGGAGTGAGAATAGTAAATCTAACCCCTCCGAAGTCAAATACCTTTTCTACTTTTGCGTAAATTGGAGTGGGAATAGTAAATCAAACCCCTACAACAATTTCCCTAATGTTGGTTAGAGTAGATTTATATTGTTTTTAATATGTTTGTTTAATTTTATCTGTTTTTTAAATATTTTGTTTTTTAAATATTTTTATAATTTTTAGAAAAGTGTTTTAATCATTTTTTATGTTTATTGTGACTTGAAATATAAATTTAATCATATATATATATTACCTACTGGAGGTCACCAGTAGGTAGTTATAGTTAGGACCTAGTTTCCATAGGAAAAGCGTTTTTTGATTTGCCAATATCTTTGGCACCGTTTGACAAATCTTTGCGAAATTTTCAAAACTAATGGGGCGCTCCGGTCAGCTCCGGTCTTGAAAGTTTCGGGGTGATTCGTCAAGCGGGGGCCAAGAAAAAAGGAGGGTGCCAAAACGCATTTTCTCCATGTTAATTTCCATAGGTAACTTTTTTCGCAACTACAGCCCGAACTGCTGAACGGAATTGCACCAAATTTGGCAAAAAGGTAGCTCTTAGACCAGAGTGCACACTTTTTGTTAAATGGTGTAAATACGTTCAGTAGTTCCTGTCAAATTCATATATAAAAAAATATTAGTATCTGGTGACCGCGGTGGATCAGCGAACCCTCCAGATCACGAGCGTGACTCTGATTGGCTGCCAACACTTCAAATCAGGAAGTGTTGGCAGCCATCTTGTGACTCGGTTCAACAAAAAAAAAAGAAAAGGGGGCAGGGTAGAAACACCCTGACCCCCTAGGCCTGCTCAGGGGGTCCCACAGGGACCCTGAGGGCCAAAAATAGCATTTTTTTAAAAACATTTTGGCGGGATTCGCGTAGGGTCCGCGAATCCTGCAGAAAATAAAAAAAAATAAAACAAAGCGCGGTCTCCTGCGCTTCATTTGTTTTAAGCCCCCGGGTGGGCCAGGGCCTGAGGGCCCACTGCCCCAGGGCCCACAACCTCCCTAGGGCGATACTCATTTAAATGTGGGGGGCACATGGCCCCTCCGCAGCCCGGGGGACCGCCACCTCCCCGGGGCTTTATTTTATAAAAAAAATGCGTGGGGGGCCTCCTGCCCCCCCACGCACTGCTACCTCGCAGGGGCAATAATTATTAAATGCGGGGGACACCTGGCCCCCCTACAGCCCCGGGGACCGCCACCTCCCAGGGGCTTGCTTCATCAAATTCGGGGGGCTACGCGTCCCCCCGGGCCCGGGGACCACCACCTCCCTGGGGCCATACACAATAAAAGTGGGGGGCCACAAGGCCCTCCCGCAGCCCCAGAGACTGCCAACTCCCAGGGGCTTGCTTCATCAAATTCAGGGTGGGCTGTGCGTCCCCCCAGCCCCGGGGACCACCACCTCCCTGGGGCAATACACAATAAAAGCAGGGGGCCACACGGCCCTCCTGCAGCCCCGGGGACCGCCACCTACCCAGGGCTGAATTTAAAATCATAGTGGGGGGGGATCGAGCCCCCCGCACTGCACCAGGGACCACCACCTCCCCGGGGCAATAATCATGTAAAAGTGGGGCTCTGTTGTGGACCCCCAGGGACCACCACCTCCCCGGGGCTTTAAATCAGATGGAGGGGGCCGCGCGGCCCCCTCCTGGAGCCCTCCTTGCCCTGGGGACCACCACCCCCAAGGGCCGGCTCCAGCAATTTCCCGGTGTGCCTACCCTCGGGACATTGCAGTTTGCTATGGCAGGGCGGGAGCAGTGCTCCCGCCCTGCCATAGCAAACATCTGATTCGGTTCATGGAAGCGAGAGCAGAAAAACTGCTCTCGCTTCCATGAAGCGAAGCAGTATTGCTTTTGGGTAAAGGGAGCTGCATGTTAGCAGCTCCCTTTGCCCGAAAGCAATGCCAGCTCCTGCAGGAGGCGGGGAGCCGGCAGGGACCGCGGGGGCAAATTGGGCTCCCCTCGCAGTCACCAACAAAGAGGCTATGCCCCTTTTTTTTTTTTTTTAAATAAAAAAAATAATGCCGGGCCCCGGGGGATGGGGTCCCCGGAGCCAAAATTGGCCCAGGGAAGGGGGGGCCTGGGGTATGGGGTCCTTGGGGTTGAAATCGGCCTGGGGAGGAGGGCCGCACACCCCCTCCCTTTTTATTTAAAAAAAAATGAAAAATGGGTCAGGCCCCGGGAGATGGGGTCCCCGGGGCCCAAAAGGGACAAGGGAAGGGGGGCCACACAGCCCCCCTTCCTAAAATAAAAAAAAAAGAAACCGGCAACTCGCCGGAGGCCCCGCCCCCTCCCTGCACAACTCTGCAAACGCACCTCCTGGCGCTCTCTGGGTTGGGGGATGAAGTCCCCTTCGATCCTAAGGGTCCTTAGGGGCCAATTAGCCCACCAGGTACCTCCAGTAAGCCCCACACAGTGGGATTTCTGAGGTGCTCTGAGGCCACGCCCCTTTTTAAAACACTCTGCAAACGCGCCTCTTGGCGCACTGCTGGTGGGGCGATGAGGTCCCCTTGTGTCCTGAGGACTTCAGGACTAAAGTGGACTTCATCCCCCAAGCAGCAGTGCACCAGGAGGAGCGTTTGCAGAGTGGTGTAAAAAGGGGGCGTGGCCTCTGACCACTCTCAGCAATCCAGCTGTGTGGGGCTTACTGGAGGTAACAGGAGGGCTAGTTGGCCCCCAGGGACCCTCAGGAGGCAAGGGGACTTCATCCCCCAACCAAGAGCGCGCCAGGAGACTCGTTTGCAGAGTGGTGGAGAAAGGGGGCGTGCCCTGTGTTCACTCTCAGTAATCCCACTGTGTGGGGCTTACTGGGGGTAACAGGTAGGCTAGTTGGTCCCTAAGGACCCCCAGCAGCGAAGGGGACTTCAATCTCCATCCAAGCGCGCACCAGGGAGCACGTTTGCAGAGTGGTGGGCAAAGGGGACGTGGCCTGCTATGAGAACTTAGCAATCCCGCTGTGTGGGACTTACTGGAGGTAATAGGAGGGGTAGTTGGCACCCAAGGATGTTCTTGGGGGCCAACTACCCCTCCTGTTACCTCCAGTAAGTCCCACACAGAGGGGTTGCTAAGAGGTCTTCAGAGGCCACGCCCCCGTTTCTCCACTACTCTGCAAATGCACCTTCTGGCACACTACTGGTTGGGGGATGAAGTCCACTTTACTCCTGAGGGACTTTGGGAGCCAAGAAGCCCTCCTGGTACCTCATGTAAGTCCTATGCAGCGGAATTCCTGAGCGGTGGTCGGAGGCCCAGCCCCCTTTCTCCATCACTCTGCAAACGCGACTACTAGTTAAAGAAGCATTTGCAATGTAATAGGTCTTGCATTTGCGAGAGTTAGAGCTATTGGCGTTGTAAATGTAAACGTTTTTTACTAATGTTTTTGGAGTGGAGTGGATGTACGTTGTGTGTAGTGGAATTATGTGGTATGTTGTGCAGTGAAATTATGTGGATAGAAAGTATGTGGTATTTAGTGTATAGGAATTATGTAGAGTGGGATTATGTGTTATGGAGAGTAATTATGTGGTATGGTAGTTTGTGTTGTGGAGTGGTAACCTCAGGTTTAGTCTTCCTCGTTTCCATGGAAGCTAAACTATAAACTCAATGAGACAAAAAAAGAAGGAACCACTGAGGAGCACTTCTGGACCTGGTCAGAGGTATGAGCAGGGCCACTGGAATTATGCGACTGTTCGGCTGCACCAATTTTCGCATAATTATACATTTTCCACATTTGCTAGATAATCCATCATCTGCTGCATAATCTGCAGATTTGAAAAAAAACGTGTTTCTAGCTCAAACGGCTCAAACGTTACCAAAAATGCAGTGACAAGTGTTACAGCGTGGTGGAAGGCCCTTTGCAAAGCTGGAATGGTCACCTGTTATGCATTGCTAAATGTTGGTGTTAAATTGGTACTAATGGTGCGCAAACCACTCTTGCTTCTTTCTGCGCCTCTCTTGCCTCTTTCTGCACCTCTCTTGTTTCTTTCTGCAACTCTCCTGTCTCTTTCATCACTTCTCTTTCTTCTTTCTGCACCTCTGTTGCTTCTTACAGCACTTCTTTTGCCTCTTTCTGCACTTCTCTTGTCTGTTTCGGCACCTCTGTTGCCTCTTTCTGCACCTCACTTGCTTTTTTCTGCGCCCCACTTGCTTCTTTCTGCGCCCCTTGTGCCTCTTTCTGCACCCCTCTTCCCTCTTTCTGCACCTCTCTTGCCTCGTTCTGCACTCCTGTTCCCTCTGTATGCACCTCTCTTGCCTGTTTCTGCACCTCTCTTGCCTCTTTCTGCACTTAGCTTGCCTCTTTCTGTACCTCTATTGCTTCTTTCAGCACTTCTCTTGCCTCTTTTTGCATTTCTGTTGCTTCTTTCTGCACTTCTCTAGCCTCTTTCTGCATTTCTGTTCCTTCTTTCTGCACTTCTCTTGCCTCTTTCTACATTTCTGTTGCTTCTTTCTGGACTTCTCTGGCCTCTTTCTGCACCCCTCTTGCCTCTTTCTGCACCTCTGTTGCTTCTTTCTGCACTTCTCTTGCTTCTCTCTGCACCACTCTTGCTTCTTTCTGCACCCCTCTTGCCTCTTTCTGCACCCTCTTACCTCTTTCTGCACCTCTCTTGCCTCTTTCTGCAGTTCACTTGCCTCTTTCTGCACCTCTTTTGCTTCTTTCTGCACTTCTCTTGCCTCTTTCTGCACGCCTCTTGCCTCTTTCTGCACTTCTTTTGCCTCTTTCTGCACCTCTGTTGCTTTTTTCTGCACTTCTCTTGCCTCTTTCTAGATTCCTGTTGCTTCTTTCTACACTTCTCTTGCCTCTTTCTACATTTTTTCTTGCTTCTTTCTGTACTCCTCCTGCCTCTTTCTATGTCCCTCTTGCCTCTTTCTGCACCTCTGCTGCTTCTTTCTGTACCTCTCTTGCTTCTTTCTGCACCCCTCTTGCCTCTTTCTGCACCCCTCTTCCCTCTTTCTGCCCCTCTCTTGCCTCTTTCTGCACCTCTTGTTTCTTTCTGCAGTTCTCTTGCCTCTTTCTGCACCTCTGTTGCTTCTTTCTGCACTTCTCTTGCCTCTTTCTGCACCCCTCTTGCCTCTTTCTGCACCTCTGTTGGTTCTTTCTGCACCCCTCCTGCCTCTTTCTGCACCCCTCTTCCCTCTTTCTGCACCTCTCTTGCCTTTTTATGCACCCCTGTCCCCTCTTTCTGCACCTTTCGTGCCTGTTTCAGCACCTCTCTTTCCTCTTTCTGCACTTCTCTTGCCTCTTTCTGCACCTCTGTTGCTTCTTTCTGCACTTCTCTTGCCTCTTTCTGCACCCCTCTTGCCTCTTTCTGCACCTATGTTGGTTCTTTCTGCACCTCTCTTGCTTTTGTCTGCACCTCTCTTGCATCTTTCTGCAGCCCTCTTGCCTCTTTCTACACCCCTCTTCCCTCTTTCTGCACATCTCTTCCCTCTTTCTGCACCTCTCTTGCCTCTTTCCGTACCCCTGTTCCCTCTTTCTGCACCTCTGTTGCTTCTTTCTGTACTTCTCTTGCCTCTTTCTGTACCCCTCTTGCCTGTTTCTGCACCTCACGTGTCTCTTTCTGCACCTCTCTTGCCTCTTTCTGTACCTCACTTGCCTCTTTCTGCACTTCTCTTGCTTTTTTCTGCACCTCTTGTTTCTTTCTGCAACTCTCTTGTCTCTTTCATCACTTCTCTTGCTTCTTTCTGCCCCTGTTGCTTCTATCAGCACTTCTCTTGCCTCTTTCTGCACCCCTCTTCCCTCTTTCTGCACCTCTCTTGCCTCTGTCTGCACCCCTCTTCCCTCTTTCTGTGCCTCTCTTGCCTCTTTCTGCAACTCTGTTGCTTCTTTCTGCACCCATCTTACCTCTTTCTGCACCTCTGTTGGTTCTTTCTGCACCTCTCTTGTTTCTTTCTGCACCCCTCTTGCCTCTTTCTGCAACCCTCTTCCTGCTCCTCTCTTGCCTTTGTCTGCACCCCTGTTGCCTCCTTCTGCACCTCTGTTGCTTCTTTCTGCACTTCTCTTGCCTCTTTCTGCACCCCTCTTGCCTCATTCTGCACTCCTCTTGCTTCTTTCTGCACTTTTCTTGCTTCTTTCTGTACCTCTCTTGCTTCTTTCTGCACCCCTCTTGGCTCTTTCTGCCCCTCTCTTCCCTCTTTCTGCACTTCTCTTGCCTCTTTCTGCACCTCTCTTGCCTCTTTCTGCACTTCTCTTGCCTCTTTCTGCAACTTTGTTGACTCTTTCTGCACTTCTCTTGCTTCTTTCTGCACCTCTCTTGCTTCTTTCAGCACTTCTCTTGCCTCTTTTTGCATTTCTGTTGCTTCTTTCTGCACTTCTCTAGCCTCTTTCTGCATTTCTGTTCCTTCTTTCTGCACTTCTCTTGCCTCTTTCTACATTTCTGTTGCTTCTTTCTGGACTTCTCTGGCCTCTTTCTGCACCCCTCTTGCCTCTTTCTGCACCTCTGTTGCTTCTTTCTGCACTTCTCTTGCTTCTCTCTGCACCACTCTTGCTTCTTTCTGTACCCCTCTTGCCTCTTTCTGCACCCCTCTTACCTCTTTCTGCACCTCTCTTGCCTCTTTCTGCAGTTCGCATGCCTCTTTCTGCACCTCTTTTGCTTCTTTCTGCACTTCTATTGCCTCTTTCTGCATGCCTCTTGCCTCTTTCTGCACTTCTTTTGCCTCTTTCTGCCCCTCTGTTGCTTTTTTCTGCACTTCTCTTGCCTCTTTCTAGATTCCTGTTGCTTCTTTCTGCACTTCTCTTGCCTCTTTCTACATTTTTTCTTGCTTCTTTCTGTACTCCTCCTGCCTCTTTCTGTACCCCTCTTGCCTCTTTCTGCACCTCTGATGCTTCTTTCTGCACCTCTCTTGCTTCTTTCTGCACCCCTCTTGCCTCTTTCTGCACCCCTCTTCCCTCTTTCTGCCCCTCTCTTGCCTCTTTCTGCACCTCTTGCCTCTTTCTGCAGTTCTCTTGCCTCTTTCTGCACCTCTGTTGCTTCTTTCTGCACTTCTCTTGCCTCTTTCTGCACCCCTCTTGCCTCTTTCTGCACCTCTGTTGGTTCTTTCTGCACCCCTCCTGCATTCTGCACCCCTCTTCCCTCTTTCTGCACCTTTCTTGCCTTTTTATGCACCCCTGTCCCCTCTTTCTGCACCTTTCGTGCCTGTTTCAGTACCTCTCTTTCCTCTTTCTGCACTTCTCTTGCCTCTTTCTGCACTCCTCTTGCCTCTTTCTGCACCTATGTTGGTTCTTTCTGCACTTCTCTTGCTTTTGTCTGCACCTCTCTTGCATATTTCTGCAGCCCTCTTGCCTCTTTCTACACCCCTCTTCCCTCTTTCTGCACATCTCTTCCCTATTTCTGCACTTCTCTTGCCTCTTACCGTACCCCTGTTCCCTCTTTCTGCACCTCTGTTGCTTCTTTCTGTACTTCTCTTGCCTCTTTCTGTACCCCTCTTGCCTGTTTCTGCACCTCACGTGTCTCTTTCTGCACCTCTTTTGCCTCTTTCTGCACCTCACTTGCCTCTTTCTGCACTTCTCTTGCTTTTTTCTGCACCTCTTGTTTCTTTCTGCAACTCTCTTGTCTCTTTCATCACTTCTCTTGCTTCTTTCTGCACCTGTTGCTTCTATCAGCACTTCTCTTGCCTCTTTCTGCACCCCTCTTCCCTCTTTCTGCACCTCTCTTGCCTCTGTCTGCACCCCTCTTCCCTCTTTCTGCACCTCTGTTGCTTCTTTCTGCACCCATCTTACCTCTTTCTGCACCTCTGTTGGTTCTTTCTGCACCTCTCTTGTTTCTTTCTGCACCCCTCTTTCCTCTTTCTGCAACCCTCTTCCTGCTCCTCTCTTGCCTCTGTCTGCACCCCTGTTGCCTCCTTCTGCACCTCTGTTGCTTCTTTCTGCACTTCTCTTGCCTCTTTCTGCACCCCTCTTGCCTCATTCTGCACTCCCGTTGCTTCTTTCTGCACTTTTCTTGCTTCTTTCTGTACCTCTCTTGCTTCTTTCTGCACCCCTCTTGCCTCTTTCTGCCCCTCTCTTCCCTCTTTCAGCTCTTCTCTTGCCTCTTTCTGCACCTCTCTTGCCTCTTTCTGCACTTCTCTTGCCTCTTTCTGCAACTTTTTTGACTCTTTCTGTACTTCTCTTGCTTCTTTCTGCACCTCTCTTGCTTCTTTCTGCACCCCTCTTGCCTCTTTCTGCACCCTTCTTGATCGTTTCTGCATCTCACTTGCCTCTTTCTGCACCTCTGTTGGTTCTTTCTGCACTTTTCTTGCTTCTTTCTGTACCCCTCTTGCCTGTTTCTGCACCTCACCTCACCTCACTTGCCTCTTTCTGCACCTCTCTTGCCTCTTTCTGCACTTCTCTTGCTTTTTTCTGCACCGCTCGTTTCTTTCTGCAACTCTCTTGTCTCTTTCATCACTTCTCTTGCTTCTTTCTGCACCTCTGTTGCTTCTTTCAACACTTCTCTCACCTATTTCTGCACTTCTCTTGCCTGTTTCTATACCTCACTTGCCTCTTTCTTCACCCCTGTTGGTTTTTTCTGCACCTCTCCTGCCTCTTTCTGCACCCCTCTTCCCTCTTTCTGCACCTCTCTTGCCTTTTTCTTCACCCCTGTTCTCTCTTTCTGCACCTCTCTTGCCTGCTTCTGCACCTCTCTTGCCTCTTTCAGCACTTCTCTTGCCTCTTTCTGTACCTCTGTTGCTGCTTTCTGCACTTCTCTTGCCTCTTTCTGCATTTCTGTTGCTTCTTTCTGCACTTCTCTTGCCTCTTTCAACATTCCCGTTGCTTCTTTCTGCACTTCTCTTGTCTCTTTCTACACCCCTCTGTTGCTTCTTTCTGCACTTCTCTTGCTTCTTTCTGCACCTCTCTTGCTTCTTTCTGCACCCCTCAGGACTCTTTCTGCACCCCTCTTCCCTCTTTCTGCACCCCTATTGCCTCTTTCTGCACCTCTGTTGCTATTTTCTGCACTTCTCTTGCTTCTTTCTGCACCTCTCTTGCTTCTTTCTGCACCCCTCATGACTCTTTCTGCACCCCTCTTCCCTCTTTCTCCACTTCTCTTGCCTCTTTCTGCACCTTTGTTGCTTCTTTCTGCAGTTTTCTTGCCTCTTTCTGCACCTCTGTGGCTTCTTTCTGCACCTCTGTTGCCTGTTTCTGCACCTCTGTTTGTTCCACCCTCGAAATACCTTTAGCTAAAATGAGTGCATTGTCTTTGACCCCTTTTAGAACTCTCATACCTTACAATTGTCATTGAGTCTGCAGCAAGGCAGTTTGCATGTACCACTTAGTACAACATACTGCATCAGAGTGATTCTTCTAATGTTGACTCTGAACCCCCTTCTTTGTGGGGGAACCCGCCTCCATAACTCCCTCCTCTCGACCTCCATTACTTCAGGAGGGATGGAAATAAAAAGGCTTTGGTGACAAGATGTGGCAAGTTCTTTGGGGACCTCCATGCATGCCGGGCTCCACTTTCATGATGAAATATTCTCTCTGGCCTGCAAAGAATGTCTGTTTATTTATTTATTAAGCGCACAAATTACATAATCCGCCTCAAAATTCTCTATGAGAACATGAAGAATTGAGAGGATGAGGAAGGGGGTTACAGTACAGAAATGGTTCTAGATTCAGCATTCTTCAGTTGCCTCAGCCCCCACTCCCCCTTATTCCAGTACTGTGTCTTGGAGCCAGGACATCCCAGGCATTTGAGGAAGGGCGATTAAGGATTGATTACCAGTGCAGAGTCCCTATGGTAACTTGGGCTTTACGGGGCCTTCTTGGGCACTTTGAGGCTTCCGCGATATATGTGCTTTACAAATGCCTATGTCAAAATGAATAAACAACAAATAGTAATGTGGCTTGTTACTAATAGTCGTCACATTATTTAGGAAAGACTAGGACAATATTTATATTACTTTTTAACTATGTACAGACTTTGTGGAGATGTATTTCTGGGAAACATAAGGCCCTCACATGCATATTGTGGCATGCTTCATTACCAGGCTTCCAGCTCCCAGACCTCAGTGTGAGTCCAGGTGGCTCAAACACCTAGGGGCCTATTTCGTTGTTGGTCAGAAAGCCTCATTACAATGTAGGCAGTCGAAAGTGAAACCATCCATTCATTCCGGCTGGATTCCGACGGGCTCAAGGAGCCCGTTGGCCAGACGAAACCGGCACGTAATCCCTATAGGATGGCGTTTCCACCGTCGGGATTATGATGTCGGTTTCCGACAGGCTTTACATGCCGGGCTGTCCAACATGAAAAGCCTGTCGGAAAGTGAATTTGGGGGCCCCTAGCAGGGCTCCCTTTGCCCTGCGGCCTCCGGTTAGGGGCCAAGGGGGCACCTATGGTGCCCCCCTGTAAATTCCTGCATCGTGTGGCAGGCACCATGCGGTGCCTGCCACACGGTGCAGGGATTTGCACAAACTCCCATATCTCTGTGGGAGCTTGTGCTACGGCCGGTTTATGGCCGCAGCACAAGCTCCCATAGGGAAATGGGAGTATGCAACAGAACCATGTGCAGTCGCATCGTAATTATGCGGTCGGGACCGCCGACCAGATGTCAGTCGGTCCCGAATCCTTGATGATGTCGGTCGGAGGCAACTCCGACCGATATCATAATCGGGCCCCTAGTGTGAGAAAGAGGGTTTTTTAAATTTGTGCAGTAAGTTTGAAACAGTCTAGAGCTAGCCACTGCAGTGTATTTATTTAGGGGATGCCCTGGCTGGATTAAAATTGCCTATGGTGTTGTCGACGGATCGGAGTTATATTAACGCTTAGCCATCTTAGATCGTTAGCTTGTTTCGGCCAACATATATTTTCCCACAGGGTCAGCGGCCTTTGTCAGAAGACTATAGTCTCTAGGTAATATAAATCTTTTGTGGGATTTGAGACACTACAACATATATAGTCATACATGTGACATTCTTGCATGCGATGAATTTGTGTTAGCGCACACCTTATTAGTGATGATTAAACTCCAATAACTAAGACTAACTAAACTCGTATGCGTGCACACCAGAATGGGGTAGCCTGCCCTTCGAATATGTACTGTGTACGAGTGAATCTTCACTCGATATCTGGTTGCACTGCGTGTGTTAAATTTGTTCACATTGTCAAAAATTAAACAATCAATGTAAACAAATGGTTGCCACAATGAAACACTAATTCATTTCACTTTTTCACAAGTGATTGTGCCTTTATTAGGCAAATGTTTTGTATGTCATACGACCCTTAAGAAAATGATTATTTTTTTAATGACACAGTATTCCAACAAATGAATATAGTGTGAACTTCACACTATCCCTATAAACAATGAACAATTACAGCCATCCAAACAGAAATTTTGTCTTTGCCTAATGCATTTCGGGATTATCGGATCCCTTCTTCAGGGGCCTCTGGAAAAAATAATGAACCACAATTCCAACAAACAAAATGATATGAACATTCAATCTACAGGGGTGACAACTACAACACCCAAGATGCACATAAACATGGCAACAGTGCTTGCAAAGAAAGCCCAACAGATGGAATGGTGAATGAAAAAAGGTACTGGTGCAAATAAATGCCTTACACCATAAAACATGTGAGACGACATGCCAAGTGCCAAGTGTGAGCATGAACACGATAGTATCACCACAAAAGAGTGAACCCGTCACCTCAAATGCCAAATCAGATAACCACTTACTAGATGGCTAGACGAATATAAGAACCAACATGGAAAAAATACTAAGGTGTCCTGTAGTTAGATCGGTAAATCACAAAGATAACGTGCTGTATTCAGAAGCATTTCAATGTAACTGGCCACTACGGTTAATGGTCACAACTATGTGGTATGCTCCCTGCCTTAACAGTGACAGCACATCTTAAGTATTATTCAACAATGGTCTTGGCCATTCAAAAACGCGTCTCTTTCTGAATAATCTCCTTCACCCAGAATTCATGAAAGTAAACTCTCTGCATTAAGATAAATGAAACTCAATCAATCCTTGGGCTCGCTTCCCAGTACAATTAAAAAGCTTGAAACTATGTTGAAGTTACCTCATGTAAAAGAGGTGGAGATGTCCCCACGTCCCCTGCTGAATTCCGGTGAGCTTAATGTCACGATGTAATCCCCTCGTCCACCAAAGAATTACTGTAGAAAAAACAGCGAAACTGTAATGGTGAAACTCTCTCCCGGTAACTACGTCAGCTGATATCCAAACGAATTAAAAACCACTTACCCGACTAAATCAACAATGCGTCCTTCGCCTAACAAACGCGATGTGTGGATTCCAATATTACGGAAACCAGGAAATCCGCCGTAGTTTAAAAAGATACTAAACATAGAAAGGGGACTGCCATTAACAACAGAATCAGACGCCATGATGGAACAGACATGACACACTAAGTCGACAACCACAGATCCCTCATATGCCATCTCGACAATATGCTGCAGCAATGATGGACATATCAATAAGTAGACAAGTCAATTGCTAATAACTGCCCAAGGATTGATTGAGTTTCATTTATCTTAACGCAGGGAGTTTACTTTCATGAATTCTGGGTGAAGGAGCTTATTCAGAAAGAGAAGCGTTTTTGAATGGCCAAGACCATTGTTGAATAATACTTAAGATGTGCTGTCACGGGTAAGGCAGGGAACATACCACATAGTTGTGACCATTAACCGTAGTGGCCAGTTACATTGAAACACTTCTGAATACAGCACGTTATCTTTGTGATTTACAGATCTAACTGCAGGACACCTTAGTATTTTTTCCATGCTGGTTCTTATATTCATCTAGCCATCTAGTAAGTGGTTATCTGATTTGGCATTTGAGGTGACGGGTTCACTCTTTTGTGGTGATACTATCATGTTCATGCTCTCACTTGGCACTTGGCATGTCGTCTCACATGTTTTATGGCGTAAGGCATTTATTTGCACCAGTACCTTTTTTCATTCACCATTCCATCTGTTGGGCTTTCTTTGCGAGCACTGTTGCCATGTTTATGTGCATCTTGGGTGTTGTAGTTGTCACCCCTGTAGATTGAATGTTCATATCATTTTGTTCGTTGGAATTGTGGTTCATTATTTTTCCAGAGGCCCCTGAAGAAGGGATCCGATAATCCCGAAATGCATTGGGCAAGAGACAAAATTTCTGTTTGGATGGCTGTAATTGTTTATTGTTTATAGGGATAGTGTGAAGTTCACACTATATTCATTTGTTGGAATACCGTGTCATTAAAAAAATTATTATTTTCTTAAGAGTCGTATGACATACAAAACATTTGCCTAATAAAGGCACAACCACTTGTGAAAACGAGAAATGAATTAGTGTTTCATTGTGGCAACCCTTTGTATACATTGATTGTTACATTTTTGACAATGTGAACAAATTTAACACACGCAGTGCAACCAGATATCGAGTGAAGATTCACTCGTACACAGTACATATTCGAAGGGCAGGCTACCCCATTCTGGTGTGCACGCATACGAGTTTAGTTAGTCTTAGTTATTGGAGTATAATCATCACTAATAAGGTGTGCGCTAACATATAAATTCATTTTCAGTTTTGGCCTTCTTTTGTTAGCAGCACCCACCGTTCATAGAAAATGTTGTTTGAAGCTATTTCCAACATAACCGATAACAGAGCAGATACCCGCACATACACATCTGCACAAGCTAGTGATATATATGCACTAATTCAGGAAACAACCACATTCAACATACAGGGAGGCTCCATATCCCAGCAATTGAGACAATTGGAATTCATTTCTAGAAGAGCACTCAGTCAACGTTTACACGCATCAACTCTCATACAGTACCACAAGGTACAAAGGATACCACGTGGTTTAAGATTACCAATTAAACCCCTACTGTATAAATTTCAATTCAACAAGTTCTTCATGGAGAAGTGGCAAGCGGTGTTAAATAAATGCTCATTAGATTTAATTTTATTACTAATAGAAGAACTTTCACGTACCATCAAGGATTTAGAAGAAGAAGCTGAAATCATCAAGGCAGACTTGTCATCCAGGTGTGAACCAGAATTCTGGAAAATCACACTAGAAGAGTTAAACAACAAACTGGATGCATACGGCAAAGATATACAGGAACGCAAGTTGAGAAAATTCCGTAGAGATACAATAGACTGCAAATTGAATGAGGTGTACACCTGGGAAGAGGTGTATGCTCGGAGGAAAATGCCACAGAAACCGGTATCATCTTCTCAAGAAAGTGTGGTTTCGGATCATGAGATGGAAACAACTAGAACTCCATTAAACATAGGTCAACAACCACCAGTGACCGGTTCACAATCATCAGGAACACTGACCAGCCAGATTCCAACACTGCCTTCTTCGGCGGCTTCTTTTTTAGCCAGCAGCCAAACGGCCGGGCGCCCACCGGATCAAAGTGTCCAAAACAAAAGAGGAGAGGCAAAAGAAAAGGAACAGAACGGTCGCAATTTAAGGAGCAAGACCAAGATTTAATTATCAACATCTCATCCTTTGAATTGACGCCACTACAAAGACGGACTTTAAATAAAGGCACATCATTCGTCCCTACATATCGAACTAACGCTTTGGAAATTGAAGTATCAATATTCAAATTCATGAGGAATCTTAGACTACGAAATTTTTTCACCAATGTACAACCACTGTCTGCTCCGATTGAACCAGACTGTCAGACAGAGAAGGAGAATCAATACAGAGAGTTTAAACCTCAGAGTACTTTCATGGCACCTACGTCTCATAAGCTGTTAGATACGTTTGAGACAATGATAAAACAAGATATCGCCAAACTGAATCTCCAATCCAAAACCAAACTGAATTTGACTAATACTGAGGAACGGACCATACGACAATTAGCCAACGAGCAGCGGTTAACATTCCAAACAGCTGATAAAGGTGGCGCGTTAGTGGTGATGGGCACGTGTTTCTATGAATCAAAAGTTCTGGAGCATCTGCAGGACACAAACACGTACTTCAAACTAGATCGTGATCCAACCATTGACATCATGCTGACATTGGACCACATTTTGGACAAAGCTGTGGAGATGAAGTGGATTTCCATCAACACCCGGAAATTTCTTAAGATTCAACATCCCAGACGACCGCAACTATACATGTTGCCTAAAGTGCACAAAACGTAACAATCTGCCTTTCAGACCCATTGTGTCTGGGTGCGGGTCTATCTTTGAACCAGCAGGGCAATACGTTGATTACTTTTTACAATCATTTGTCCAAAATTGGAAAAGTTGTATCGAAGACACCACCCATTTTTTGCAATTACTAAGCAACGTAGACACTCAGTACGACCATTGGCTGCTTTGTTCCATCGACGTAGCAGCTTTATATACCTCAATACCATTGTCAGAGGGATTGGATGCATGCGAGTGGGCTCTGCTCCAACTTCCAGAGATAGGAGCCAACAAAGTATTTGTCCTTGAGTTGTTACATTTCTGCTTACAACACAGTTATTTGGAGAGGAAAGGATCATTTTACTTGCAAATAAGTGGCACGTCCGTGGGCTTTTCTGGGGCACCGGCGTACGCCAATATTTTTATGTCCAAATTCGAACAAGATCACATTTTTCAGATGATGAATGGCACTCAAATCTAGTTTTCTATGGCAGGTTCATAGATGACATCTTCTTAATCTGGAACAAACCTCAACACCAGCTAGAACAAAGGATCCAAGAATTAAACTTGAAGAATCCACGCATTCAATTCACCCACAGTATAAGCAACACACACTTGTCGTTCCTTGATGTGTTGATAACCAAAGGTCCGAAGAATTTGGAGACCACCGTGTTCAAGAAACAGACGGACAGGAACAATTTATTGTTATTCTCAAGCTTTCATCCCCCCAGCCTTCTCAACAATCTGCCTTTTTCACAGTTGTTGAGAACTAAGAGAATCGCATCTACAGAGGAAGCTTTGTCCACGGCCATTGAGAGTCAAATTACAAATTTCAAACAGAGAGGGTATCCACCATCAACTTTGTCCGACGCCAAGTCAAGAATTTCTACTTTGTGCAGAAAAGATTTAATTACATCACAGCCCAAAAGGTTGCAAGACCGGATGGTTTTCGTTTCAAAATATTCCACTAAATCTGTGGCAATAAAAAAGATTATTAAGTCCAGGTGGGAGCTTTTACAAAGAGAACCTGAATTCAATGGGTAATTTGCACAACAACCATTGTTTGCGTACACTAGGAGTCGCAATTTGAAAGAAATGCTTACCAGACCTAAAGTTTCCACCAATACTACAGGATTGGGCATGCGTAGGTGTTGCAATTGTGTCAATTGCAACAACATCATATTAGGCAACACCATTAACCATCCACATTCAGGTGAACTAATCAATTTGAGATACACAGGAGATTGCAATTCTGCATTTGCCATCAACTGCATAAAATGCCCTAGAGGGCTTATCTATGTGGGGAAAACTGAGCGTAAAATTAAAGTTAGGATAACAGAGCACAAAAGCACAATTAGAACGAAAATCATCAAATCTAACCTTGTGTCACATTGGCTAGAACACCATCACACAATAGCACAATTGAGATTCATGATCCTGGAACTGGTCCAGATTAAACGCAGGCAGAGACAACGCCAAAGTGTTATCACAGCGCGAAAATTGGTGGATCAAAATGTTTAACACTATGACACTTTTCGGTCTCAATGACAAGATGGATATGATATGCTTTTTATAATGCACTTAAATATTCATAATCGAGTGTGTTTTCCGACAGCGACATTGTATATTTGTCTTAGTGCACACCATTGTACAACAGTTTGTCAATTGATTTTATTTTCTGTTGTATGACTATTCTGAGAAGCAATTGTGAGAATCCTCTTGATTTACTGGGATTGTCTTCTCTCATTTTATCTTTGTGTATGCACAATTCTGAGAAGCAAGCGTGTGGCATAGAGAATCCTCTTGTCTTCTCTTATTTCATCTTTGTAAATGTACAAACTCATGGCAACTCTATCTATGGTTCATGGTACACATAACCACTATTTTCATTTTTTCTGTGCACCTTGAGGACTCGTTAAAGTTTCTTTTTTCTTTTTTCTTCTTTTTCTTTTTTCTTCATCATTCATTAGGGGTCCACCAGGCAGTTCTGCCTTTTAAATGGTTCATCTATTTACAGTGCTATCGTCTCTGCGAGGTATTTAGATATGCGGTTGAGTCCTACAGTTTCCACCACGCAGTTTCGTGGGAACAGAAGATACTGTGTTGGTATACAATCCTGTTTATTACATTATTAGCAATTGACTTGTCTACTCATTGA